>JANHZU010004595.1:342310-354959 GCA_032468055.1 Acrochordus granulatus
CAATCTGAATTTTCAATCTGACTCCAGATAATTGTGCAGACACATCCCTATTATTTTCTTGATCGCAATACAGATATGGTCTGCCATGGACATCTTCTGGGTTTTTCTTTTTCTCCCCAATCCATCTACATCTCTGGGTTTTTTCTAGTCATCTCTCATTGCATACTAATTTTTTTGAAATCAGCTATCAATGTCAGCTAAAGCCTGCCACCAACTTAACCTGCTTACTTAAATGGCAAGGAGAATTATATGTGGCATTTTTAAAAAAGTTATCATTAGATTTATAACCCATCTGTATTTTGCAGACTCAAGGGAGTGTACATAATCCTCCCACTTCTTATTTTCCTCCTATTTTCCCCACAACAACAACCCTATAAGATAGGCTAAATAACTGTAAGTAAGTAACTGGCCCAAAATAATCCAGTTGACTTTCATCCCTGAAAAAGGACTAGAATTTATAGCCTTCTAGTTGCTAGTCTACAACCTTAACCATTATACCAAACCAGCTGTTCTGGTTGTTTTTTCCTTGTTCTTCCTATGTTATGAGAAAGAAAGGAAAATCAAACAAAACATGAATAAAGTTGGGGGTGAGTGGTAGGTGGCCATTCAAAAAACATCTTGTGTGTTCCCAAAACATAAGGCTTTTTCATAGTCTTGATTATAAAAGGGCATGTTTGAGATATTTTTGCTTTAATTTGACACTAGGTGAAAATCTAGCTGTTCACCCCAATTATTTAGGTTTCAGCCACCACTGATTGGCCTTGATTCCCACTGTGGAGCTTTTGTTATATATTTACCAACTGTTTTCCACTCTGAGATCCATCAAAATAGGGTTAATTATAAATATTTTAATAAATAAAACAATATGGAGTTTATACAAACAGAATTTTCAAGCAGCTTTTCTCGGAACTGAGAACAATTCCTTCAAAGGCCATTCCTATAATCATTCCTATGATCATGGGGCTTTCCAGGCGAAGCAAAAGGGGACTGTTGTGGGAGGGAAAATTGGATTTCCTCTCTGGTCAAAAATAGGGCAGGGGCAAAAAGTTAAGTTTATTTCCTGGTATAATCCAGGTATGCTTATTTCCCAAAATGACCCTGGTGATCAAAGTAGCCTTTGCAGTAAGACAAGGAGACAACTAGTCTTGTTCTATTATCCAAGGGTCTTAACTATCAATTTAGGCTGCATTTCTTAATAAACAAACAATGTGACTCAGTGAAATCAATGTGAGAGAACTTAAATACCCAGATAGTCAGGACAAAGTTACCTAGGCTGCCAATTTCCAGAGCATGAACATGAATAACTATGACTCTACCACTAGGGTGACATAAACACTAGTCCATTATTTGTTGCGGCAATTCTTCTACAGATGTTTATATAAAAAACACATTGCTCCAAAATCACAGTGATAAAATTTTTGTTTTCAACTCCACAATTATGGACTGTAAAAGAAGTCTGTTATCTCATAAAATCCAAGTCTATAGATATGACTATGAAGTGTAGTAATATCAGCTAGGTGAAATCTGTACCTGTTAAATCAAGCTAATGGTTTAATGATTCCAACTTTGTTAATTTCAAAAGGCTGAATTTGCATCAACATCTATTGTCCATAGTGTTTAACATGATTCACACATTGCAATAAGCTCTAATATGATTTCTTTGGGTTTGGCCTTTTTTTTTCACTGAACCCAGGCCCTCTTTTATGTAGACCATTGTTTATGGCTTGGCATGTTCTTTGAACTCAGATCCTATGTTTTATTTTACAAACTCAAACAAATAATACAAACAATGGTTAATCCTGGCCTATGTGTCTATCTGTCCTCCATTATTTCCAAAGGATGAGAAGTTCTACAGGAAATGCTTAACCTAGGTTTGGTTTCCTTTGGATGAGAAGTAACTGGAAGTTACACAGTTTTTGTAATATTTATGCTTATTTACTTAAGCTTTATTTTTTATTTTAAAAAAAGTTGTGTAGAGATATGAACTGAACAGACCTGATAAAAAAACAAGTTTCTGTTTCTATTTCTGTGCAGATTTGAGGATGTTTACAACTCATATTTGAGTTGAGTACTTTTTCACTTTCTCTTCTTCGTAAATATATTGAATGGAGATTTCAGAATATAACCATAAACTGAATGAACAGTATATATGTAATTCCTGAGTCCTAAATTCTAAAAGATTTAATATACCTACTTTCTACATTAAACTGTTTATCTCCAAGATCTTCCTGTTTCTGCTTCATCAGTAGACTACATGCGGTGGACTAAGATCTCCTGTATCTTTTCTAGTCAACAAAAGCTAGTGTTCAATCCATCAGGAAAGCACTAAATAAAAAAGCTTTGTGAAATAATATCAGGTAAGGTTTATTATATTTTTCTTATTCTAAACACTCCATCGAGATATCAGTGTTAGAAAGACGCATCTATTATTAGCTTCACCAAAAAACATTAACTTCCTGTTAAGGAAGTCAACCATTCATTCCTGGTTCAAAATGTTATTCTAGTTCCATGTTTCTCAGTCTTGGGAACTTTAAGATATGTGGACTTCAACTTCCAGAATTCCCCAGCAAGATACTCCCCAACTCTTGGAAGTGTTGGAATAAGGGTGACTTGGTGGGAAACAGATTGCTGACACAAGCAGAGCTAAGGATAACTTAAGCCTCTTTCTTGCATAGATTAAGAATTTGTTAAAGGAAATATGGAGAAACAGTTGAAAAAAGATATTGCAGCACATATTTGAGTATAGGATTGCAGTCTACAAGTCCCAAATACTGATTAAATAATTACAAAGATAAAGAGATGGGTCAAGATTTGGTCATGATTACAGGAGTTCTGTCAAAAGCAGTGTAATATCAGTTACTTACAAGCAGATAATTAGTTCAGTTCAATACAGATGAGCTCAACTAGTCTGAATCTAAGCCAAAATTTTCCCAAAGAACCATGACACAATTACATATCTTGGGGAAAACAGTTTCCAACTTCAGTGGTAAAAGAGAACTTTGTCCCTTAATATGAGCAGAAATCAAAAACATTGTCCTTGGAACATGTGACCTATGATATTTGTGGTTTGTAAGGCTTCCTGGGAACATCCTTCCTGATCTCAAATTGCCCCAAACAGCAAATGTTATGCAACAAATAGGCATAACCATATGCAGATTATCCTGAAGAAAATCTAAATAGTCTTTAAGAGTTGATGTTGACTTAATGATACATGTATATTTTTTTAAAAAAGCCTTGCTTGCTGTATCTAAAGTAAATATTTACCTATTGAGTTTAGCAGGTTTGACAGGTGGTGCATGGTTTTCTCTTTATTTTGAGGAGCATTCAAATGTTAAATAGGGAACTTGGCACTAAAGACTGGCAAGAATGTTTTGAAAGACAATCATTAAACAAAAAGGCAAACAGATGATCCATGTTATTTAACTGTCAAATGAGAATTGCAAAAAGTATCCTTCAGCTTCCAGCCTACCACAAATCAAACTGCACACTGTGCCCAAGTTGATCAAGAAATCTTACAAAAAAGGCCTCTTCTTGGACGTAAGTAATTAGGAAGAACAAATTATTTATTCCCCTTGTGTGATATTCAAAATTCAGCTGGCAGAGGCAGTTGTCCCACTTTGTCTGATGATAAAGGCAGCTTGTGTGTACAGGAAGTGGTTCGGTATCTCTGTTCTTAATATCATGATGTATCCGAAGAACTGTACGTATTGCAGCTACCTATACTGCTTTGCAGAGATAAGCAGAGCTGGCAGAAGAAGCCAGTCTAGCCACAGAGGTGACTCGTTTTTCAGGTCACTTAAACTATTTTTCTTCCCCAACACACATTGGAATGCCAGAGAAGAAACCCTTCACATTATTCCTGGAGTTGTGCTGTCTCTCTGTGATCTCATCTTAACATCCTCAGAAAATCTAATCAATTCACTTCTTGGTGGCTATGACTCAAGAATAATCACAACTGCAGAGTTTCCTGGGCTCTTGATTGGTGGGAACTCCTGCCTGTCCTGAGTCCTCGGCTCTCCCCATTTCCCTCATGGCTAAAGCTGCTATGGGGCCCAGGATTATTGTACCATGCAAGTTGGTAGATTGAAAGGGCAAACTTTTGGAACTCGCCATCATCGCCCAAAGCAACAAACACACATGGGGGGAAGTGTGAGGATTAGGGCGGTTAGGGTATGTGGGAGGGAGGTTAAAAAAATCAAGATGGTAGACATGGTGGCCCTTCCCTTTGAATTCCCAGCATCCTGACATTCAAAAAAATGTTTATTAAATAAATTGGAATAAAACAGAATGCATAGTTAAAAAAAGAAAACAAGAAGACAAAAGTAGTAGATAAAAGAACAGAATATCACTGAATAAACAGAGTTTACGACTGCAGTGAAATATAAACATAAATATTTAATTAGATAATGGATTGAATAAACCGTATACAACCAACTACACTGAATCATCTTTTTTAGAAACTAAGTTTTTATAAAACTATAGACAAGATGTTAATTTCACCATTATCATTATTCCAAGGATAATATAAACACAATCATATAAAAAGAATAAAACAAATAAAATAATAAGAGAAAAAATAAGAAAATAATGAATCTTTTATTAAAAAACCTGATGATTTCAAGTTCTTACCCATTGTAGCCCAACTGATAATTAAAATCAAAATTTTATAAACGAAATCATTTTCAATTACAGTTCTTGCACCAATTATTTCTCCCTTTAAAATCCATACTCTTTAATTTCATTTTTGCTTAAATTTGAATAAGCTTCTATTGTAACTGTAAACTGTCCGTTTTAACATTGCTACACATTCCCCAAATTTGATTTCCCAGACTCATATTGTTGGCAAAGTGTCTCTTTTTCAAGGTTCGCCCAAATTTGTCCTGATTTCCATTAACATACATCTTAGTAGTGATGTTATTTATTCATTTATTCATATTATTTATTCTGGAACATTTCAATTTAAGCTTTGTTTCTAAAATATTTGAATAAACTATGTATATCTTTCTGGTACTTTTGTAATGCAACCATCCTATGGTAAAAGATTCCTTAAGGACTCCTCCACCACTGAGCTGGCCTAGCAGAAAACTCTTTGCCGCACACTGAGAAATCACAGGGGCACAAGATCTGTCCTAAGTGATTTTGCTGCTTAAGTTGAAGAATAAACAATACGTCTCCCATTCCCATTGTAAAGGTGAACTAGATGGCAAGTGAGGGACAGAACATCCCCAGTGCCTTGGAATAAAAAATTGATGTAGGAGGCAGCTTGGGGCATATCACATGGTAAACCTTGGCCAGCCTTCCCAAAGTTTGTTGCATCTTCCTGCTTCCAAGGTCAGATGGCTGAGACACTGGTTCACTTTGCTCAATATTAGGACAAGCTTTGAAAAAAAAGCAAGGAAGGGGACCAAACAAATCTCACAGTGCAATAAGCTCCATAACCAAGATGTACTGTAACTATTAAGAACTTTCCCTTCCCTCCCTTCCTCCTGTGGTAGGTATGCAGGAATGATTTTTCTATCAAAATTTAGGAATCAAACTGGCTGGTCCAAGAAGAGGAGATCATAGTCTTACTATTATTATGATCGGTTGCACAATCAGACGGATGTTTAGACCGGATCTGGTATTTTTATCCACTTATCAAGTCCTTCCCAAGGTAGGTAGGTAGATGTTGTTGTTTAATAATATTAAAAGTATCATTGCAGGATGTAAGCTGTTCCAAGTAAAACTGCCTTTTCCTTTGGACTGGTGGTAACTGTCAATGCTGATACCGTTCAAGAGGTGCTCCAGTTATTTTGGAATTGCATTTCAGGCGTCAAGTACTATTGCTTCTGTCTTTGCTTTTTTATGCCATAGTCATGCTACTTCTATTTGCAGGTCTTTATGTTTGTTATTTTTCTCCAGTTCTTTCTCTTCTATTCTGCTGTCTTCAAGTAATGAAACACCCAGTATCCAGATTTTTTTGTCTTACTTAAATCTGGATGTAAAAGATTTCTGTTGTGTGAAAGATTTTTGTCTGTTTGAATTCTAAAGTCCCAAAGCACTTATTATTATTATTTATCAAGAGTTTTCATATAATAAAAGACAAATCAAAATAGAAAAAAGAAGTACAAAAAAATCCTAAAATTAAGATTTCTGACTTCCTTTTTAACAAATAATTAGAAACTTATTGACTCTGCTCCTTCCTACAAATTTTGTAAACCCCCTTACTCCACATTTAATCTGTGTCTTTCTTAACCTTCAAATATATAAATCATCAATTCATTTTTTCTTCTTTGAGCAAAAAGTCCATGTAAGATTTCTGCAATCTTTCAAAAAAATTTTGATGTTTGTTCTCTGACCAAACAGGTCAAATCTGCCATTTCTGCAAATTTCAATATTTTATGTTTTCACAGTTTATTCCTCCACTATATTAATTTTATTATTCTTCCACTGTTATGCATACAATAAGCTTATGACAGTTACCCTATACAATATCAATCTATCTTTTCTAATTAATTTTCCATAAGTCTCAATAGAGAGTGTTTTGGTTTCTTAACAACATTAATCTTTAAGATGCTTTGTATCATTATATGAATTTGTATCAAAAATTGTCATAGTTTTCTCCCAAGTCCATCATGTATGATAAAATGTCTCTCATGTTTTTCAGATTTTCAGCACCTTTGTATTTTTGATGGTTTCTTTGGTGTCACAAACCCTCAATACATCATTTTATACTGTATTTTGAAAAATACCTTAAATTATGAGTAATGTATGAGGAGGTTTAATGGATTCCAGCTCCTGGTTTGTTCAGGTTGGAAAGATCATCATTAGTACATGGGCAACCAGTGTAAATGGCAACTGGGGCAATCCCTACATGAAGACACACCATAATTCCATAGTTGAGTGCAATTGAAAACAAGCCTTGCAATTATGTTTAAAAAATGATGTACCTTAAGGTAAATTAAAGATGAAGAGGAAGAGAGGATGGGAGGAAATCAGGAAAACATATTCTCCTATATTCAACCAGGAAACTCAAGTCATATACTGCTGTTTACAGTACTATTCATTCTAAGAATATGAAATGACTACCGTGCTGTTTTTCCAAGTATAGGAAAGAATTTCAGGAGGATAGTTTTATGAAAACCCTGCTTAAATTAACACCTTTCCCCCATTTTATTCAATGCATTTCTGGAATATCTCGCATCAAGAATCCCCCACTTATGAGAAGTTGGTCTGAGCACAGTTGGCCCTTCCTTGACGTATTCTTTCAGTTTCCTCATCCGTTTCCGCTTCTTTGTCCCTTCAAATACACATTTGTAAAGTTCAAGGGACACTTACTCAGAACCCACATTAATATAGACAAAAGTTCCAGCTTCTGGAAATAGCTACCACAATCTTAAGAAGGACAAAACATGCAGGTGCTTTTTACATGGAGGATATGACAAGGACATTTAACTTCCTGTCTGATTGCTAGAGTGTGGGGTCTCTCTGCAGTGCATACACTGGATCTAAAGTACTTTTATAGGAAAAACAGATTTCTGAGGAAAAGGTTAGATTTGGGTCCCTACCAGAATTTCTCAATCGATAACAAACCGCCCTCCGCTCAAATCTCTGCAAACTATACAAAAATACTAATTTTTTGTAATACTAATACTTACAGTATTAGATGTACTGATCCTGCAAATGATAGCCAGGCATGTGGTGTAGCATACCCGTACATGTATGCACTTGGCTTATTTGTTTTAGAGTTAAACCTCAAGGGGAAACTAAATAGTTATGATGTTTCTCATACAATTAGCATTGCACAACCATAGGCAGAGAAGGAATTTAAAGTTCAGGTCCAGAATCTCATTCAGCAGAATGAATAGGAGGGAAGACCCTAAACTCCACAGAGCAGGTTTACTGCAGGGAGTGAACAGTATTTCTACTAAGGGGAGGCTTTGAAAGGCTATTAAAGCCAAGTTTTAAAAGTATCCAAATTAAATTGGATACTAAAATTAGCAAATTTTAAAGAAATGAAATAGTCAGGTATGGGCAAAAAGAACTGAATTGTAAACAAATCTAAGGAGATGGTTTCAACCAATTGAATTTTCCAGTTTTTATTAGACTCTTTAAACTGACATACTAGCCATTTGCCAAGTGGGGAGCAACCAATTTAAGGTTAAAGCCTAACTTTTCTACCACTAGACCCAGCTTAATCTGTTGAAATGCAACAGCTCGATAGCTTAATAGCCTATGCAATGTCAAATTTCATAGCAATCATTTCACCTAATTTATTCCTCAGACTGACACTTTAGGATTAAACATACATGGCAGCCCGTGATCCGCTAAAGAGAAAGAACACCTTTTAAAAGATGGATTACCTTATTTTGTTGCAGCCACTTAATTGTACATATTTTAATATATTTGTTTTAGAATGTTCACTGGCCAATGTCCAGCAAATTCAGTGCTTATCTTCAGGCTCCTGAGGAAAGTAAAGTTGAGAGAAAATAGTCAAATCTCAGATATAACAAATATTAGTGTCTCTCAATATCAGTGTCTCTACAGAGTGGGCTTCTTATTCTACATGGTGAAGCCATTTATGCTATTACTTATGCATATGTATATAAACTGTGATACAGTCAGAAATAATTGTTATGCATTTGTCAATAACAACAAAGTCTATGATCAGGCTACTGATATACTTAATTGGTTTGTGATACAAACAGTGTAGGCTCCTGTTATTTCTAGGCTCCTGTTATTCTTCCTTACAATTTTCTGTCTTTAAATTAGACTGGACTGAACACCTCCAAATGAGGGATGCTTTAACAAAAATACTTTTTTCTCTATAAAGCAAGACACATAGTCCCTTGAAGGTTTAGTTTTTTTCTGCTTGTGTAAATCACAACATCTCTTTTGGCAGTCATGGAGTTGTCATATTCCATAGTGTTTCTCAATTAGGCATTTATTAAAGTTCACATTGTGTCTATTTATTTATTTGATAGATTTATATCCCATCTTTGGGAGTTCAAAGCAACAAACATAGATTTTTCTGTTCATATCTTCCTCCACAGTTACTATCCTATAAAGTAAGTTGGACTACAAGAGGACTATTGGTCCCAGGTTCCCTAGTAAAATTCCTTGGCTGGGAAGAAGACCCTAATAGGCTAAGATCTCCAGTTTTCCAAATTTGGGCAACCCCATTTTCCATTTCTTTTACTAATTATGAAAATCAATAAAAGTTTTTGCATTTTTCTACAAAAAGAATTTGAATTCTGTGTTTTTTCTTCCCTGAAAGTGTAATAAAATTTGAGAAGAAAGAATGTGATTGGTCACAATCTACTTTTTTTCTATGACTCCAACAGAATAAGAGCTGCTCCCATTGCTTTGATAATACATATAAGGGAGAAGGGTTGTAACTCACTTTAAGAGAACATATCTGGGAGCCTCAAGATCCAGTCCTGACAGTTCCAGTGGGAGTGCTGAAAAAAATACTCTTTCTCAGAAAACCAAGAGAGCAGTTGCTGATCAATGTAAATGAAACTGCTAAATGAACTTGGTATTAGTAAACTGTATGACAACCCCTATGTTCCTTTCTCCAAATGTTTAAATCCCTTCAAGTTTTTTTTATAAAGATTAGATCATTTCTACACTGAGGAAGCTGATCGGATTCTCAAGGGTTTCACTTTCTTCTCTATAAGGAATTTAGAATTAGAGTCTTTTGTTTCAGGTTTGAGCTTGCTGATGGATTTTTGGTTTCTGGTGCAGAAGAGTAAACCAGAGAGAATAACTAACCTGGATATGTCTGTGACTTAAAAGGACAACCTCTCTATTTGCTGTCATATGAGTAAATTAATCTCTAATCATCTACGTCAGTGTTTCTCAACTTTTTCAACTTTAGCTGGGGAATTTTGAGAGCTGGAGTCCACTTAAAGTTGATAAGTGTGAGAAACACTGATCATTATGAACCAGGAATGAATGACTGATGTTCCTTAACAAGAAACAAAAGTCTCTTGTACAGATAGTGATTTCCCCTGGGCTTATCTCCACTTCCCTCCCAAATTTACCACGATTAAAACTATACCGGAGTCTGGAGTCTCAATGAAGGTCCAATCTGAGAGTTTGGCTTAATCTCCCTCGTTCAAACTAAATCTTCTGATTTTGGTATTTCACCCATATATGCTTCCTCACCTTCTCTGAGCTCCAGCTGTTTCCTCCTTCCCATCTCCTTCTGGCCCCCCATTGTTCCCTCCTCATGAACACATTATTGTCATGTATATTTTTTCCGGTGCTTTCCAGCTGCTGTGGAAAGTCATAAACATCCAAGGACAACATGAAAAACAAACTCTTCTACACTTCCAGAAAGGAGATCCTGGTCTCATAAAATGAACTTTAGCAGATGGCTTCCACCAATAAACTAGTATCAGTAGGTCCATGGTTTTTTGAGAAGCTTTCCACTTAATCCAGTTTCTTAATCTTAATGCATAATCCAGCTTCTGAACCATTTTCAAATACATTCTCTCATGTTATATATTATCTTTTAAAATGTACACTGTTTAAAAAAATAATTATGCATCTTAAAATGTATCACAAAGGGTCTCTTGACAATCCAGAAGTAGAGCTCTTCAATCCACTGATCTATTGGAAAAAACAACAGAGACTACTGAATTATATGAGGAAAAGTTAATATTCCTGGAATCTGTGTCAATTAAATATAAGGTGTGGCACAAAAATGTTTTTAAAGGAATCTAATTAGCTTAGCTTCTTGAAGTGTATTTATCATTAAAAGAAAATGGGGCATAGGAGTTGGAGTTACAAGGAAGGTTTAGTTCAATCCTTGTTTTGCTTGAGGCTTCCAAGAACTTTCAGTCTACTCTGCTTCCGAAGATGGATGCGAAAATAAAGAGGTGGCTTTGATTTCATTGGAACAAAGAAACAGTGTATTTAAATAATGTCATCAGTTACAGTATTAATGACATCAAACTAAATGTTGCAGTGTGGAATGATTCTGTTTTGTGCATGGATTAGCCAACCCATTGTATTTTCTATCTCTTCCTTTCTATCTTCTTTCACGGCGTTTTCCCACAAAATTTCTCACAGCTTTTTCCATGAATGCTGCCTAATTATTCTTGAGTTGCCATCACAGAATTGTCCCTATTTCCAATTATTCTATTCGATCCATTTACAAATTACTGCTGTTTACAGTTCTGATTTGTAACTGTATTACACATCACAAGCAAAATGGTTGTTTTTCTCTTTGGATTTGCTAATGCCCCGTTTGAATTCTCTTTGGATTTGCTGCTAATAGGGACAACTGCACTCAATCGGCAACAGGAACAGGGAGGATTTGACTTCAGGTAGTCTGGCTTCTATAGGCTAACTTGCCTGTCCCTTCTTCCACAGCCATCTGGGCATTTCTCAAGTTAAAATAACATGAAACAAAGAGGAAGACACCAGGATAGAAATAACCCCAGATGTTGTGCAATTAGCTAGGTTTATAGAATGGGACAAGTGAAAATGTGTGGTATTAGGCAGGCACCTCTCTTACTCTGTATGAAAGAAGATATTCAAAATGATGAATACAGAGAAACAGACAAATAGCTACAAATATATTCCTTTTCCCCAATGAAAATGATTGAGCTGTACTTCTCTCTATCTTGCTCGTAAAGAAAAGGTAGTGCTAAAATAGGTAGGATGGTGAGACACAGTATAAAAGGATTTCAGGATACAATGTACTAACTGAAAGGTAAAGTCTGTAAGAGAAATGTCTGAAAAGGAAGCAGGTTGGTGATCAAAGGAGTATTCACTCATTTCCCAATATCAGTATTTCTTGATCCTGGCAAATTTAAGATGTGTGGACTTTGATTCCCAGAATTCTCCAATCAGCATGTTGACTGGGGAATTCTGGGAGCTGAAGTCCATACATCTTAAAGCTGCCAAGATTGAGAAACACTGCCCAATACTCTGAATACGCAATTCCATTTATACTTGCCACAAATACTCTGCATTTGTTTCCAAGGAAATGAAAAGCAAAACACATTTTTAAAAGCATGTTAAATATTTTTGGACAGTCACAGGAATAAGGGAAACACTATTTTTATACCAGTAGAGCTGATGATGGGTTCAGGTCATTCCCTTGTGTACCAGCTCTACTGGTGTAAAAATAGTGTTTCCCTTGTCTATGGGGAATACATGGAGGCAGCGTTATACAATCAAAACAGAAAGAGAATCTGAGGCATGACGGGGCTCTGCTAAGATTCAAGAAGTGATGGAGCTTCAGCATTTGACTCTCAGGTGCTTTGAGGGTGAAGGAGATTAGCCTTTTTAGTTACCATTAATAAAAAGAGTGATAATGAACCAAGATTAATTGAGCAAGTTGTATTAAACTGGGCTTCAATGAATATATGTATGTGTGTCTGGGGGAGGCATATGCATTTTTCTCCTCCCCATCCCATTCTCTCTCAAAGCTAGTGTTTCTCAGTCTTGACAACTTTAAGACGTATGGGTTTCAACTCCAGAATTCCCCAGCCAGCCAACTCCTAGTCACTCTGTCTCTTGCCACATTACATAATTCTTACAGGTGATTTCTGTAGCTTCCAGTACTCCACCTATTCATATTGTGCCCTTTCAACCTCTTCTTCTTTGTTCACCTTGTTATGTTTTATATTTTCCACAGATACATCAGCTCTTA
>JANHZU010004595.1:370413-380534 GCA_032468055.1 Acrochordus granulatus
CAATTAAAAGTGGCAGTGAGAAGTTTTTATTTTCAGACTTATAGATTGATATCAGCCCTACCAGGTAAACCAGACAGGAAACGTGACTAGTTGAACTAATTCTGCTTTATTGTAAAGCTACATTAATAGAATCTGAAGGTACAAACTTTCTGCTGCCACTTTTAATTGTTGAAAAATTAGGGTGGGCCCATCCTAAACTTTTTTCTCTGACTCTTACGCTATTAGGATTCTTGTCTCTCTTGTCTGATTATTTCCTAGGCAATATCTCTTCCTCTCATTCCCCAAGGTCATCCACACATTCCTTTACATATCCTTAGCCCTAGGATGATCTGTTAACCTGGTGAATATGCCATGCGCAACATAACAAAGAATGCTAATAAAGTTCATAGTATCATGATGCATTCTACCTCTTTGTTTGCCATGATAATCATGTGCATTAGAAATCCAACTGAAAATAGAGGAAGAAAATATTATCATTGCAAATATGGCATGGGACATGGAAAAAAAGTCTTTGAATAACACACTGTTTAAAAATCTATGAACATGTCTCAGTGGATTTGGATTACAAAATTTGATACCATACCCTCCAATCACTTGTTTCATATATCTCAGTTTATGCAAACGGACTTTATGTATGAATTTCAGGGAACATAATTTTAGTAAAATGCAAAGAAGAATGTAATTCAGCAGTTGCAAGGTATAAAATAATATACTCCATACAAATAATTAAGTTTTTGCAGGCTCATGAAATGTGGACAATGTGCTCTGGTACTCTCAATGAAATGTGCTGTGATATTTGCCAATTTATTTTATTTATTAAATTTATATGCCACTGAATTCAAAACAACTCTTGGTGGCTTACAATAAAACATAATAAAAACAATTAAAAACAGTTAAAAACCTTTAATTTGTCAATTGTTAAACTGGGATGGTATGACAGACTATAATAGGTTGCATTTACTTCCTCCATTTATAAATGTAATTTCTTTAAATATGAAGAAGAAACTATACTACAGAGAATAGCTTCAAATGTTTTTATTGTTTATATCATTTTTAGATCCCATCTTTATTATTTTTAATAAATTCTAAAAATGAATGTAAAGCCCCTAGTAGCCTCTTATGCCTATTAGGTCCTGAAAAATGATATTACTTGTAATAAACAGGGAGAAGTGACTTCATATCTCCCACCTCTGTACAGCAGTTATAAAGGCCTTGGAAAATATATTCAAATGCCAAGACGTGTCCTTACCTTCAGAGATAAGAACTATGCAAGCCATGATACTCTAAGAATGTGAAAATTGGACTTTAAAGAAACAGGATAGGAAGAATATTGATGCTTTTGAAATTTGGTGTTGGAGAAGATTCCTGAGAAAACAAATGGATCATTGAACAAATCAGAGTTCTCACTGCAGATACAAATGGTAAAGATAAAGGTTTTCCCTGCCAGTCATGTCTGGCTCTAGGGAACGGTGCTCATCTCCGTTTCCTAGCTGAAGAGCCTTCTCTTGTCATATGCTGAGGTGCATGGACACTGTTACCTATTTATCTACTTGCATTTTTTACATGCTTTTGAACTGCTTGGTTGGTAGTAGCTGGACAGACAATGGGAACTCACCCCATTATGCATCAGCTTTTGGGTCTCAAACTTGAGCCACCAACCTTCCAGCCAAGCCCAGTGATTCGACAAGCCCAACATCTTAACAACCTGTGTGACCACAAATGACCTGGCTCAAACTATCCTACTTCAGGCACATTATGCAATATTTAGTTCTCTGGAGAGGGTTCTAATGTTAGGAAAAAAGAAGAAGAGAATGAGCAGCCAGGTGAATGATGACAGTTACAGTGGTGATAAGTGTACAGTTGGGATACTCGAAAGAACGGGTTAGGGATAGGTCGTCATGGAGAAAATAATTCAGTGTGGTTGCTAGGAATCAAAATGACTCGATGGTACCTAATCAGTCAATCAGCGACTTCATGCATGCAGAGAAAGGACGGAAGCTGGGAATCCGGGGACTGGATTCAAGCGAGAGCAATGAAAGAATTAGACAGCACGCCTGGTCGCCGAAGAAATCCGGGAGTCCAGATGCCCATTTCCAAGCGTCATCGAAGTCGCTCCGGGCAGCCTCCAAAGCCCAACGCAGCAATGCCACTATACAGACGACTCGCTCGGCCGGTCAGCGAGTAATAAAACGGCGCGGGGGATTTCGGGAGAATTATTGGACCGAACGGAGTCGGCATGGGAAGCCGGGCGATGATGCTGAAGGCCGGAGAGCGAGCGAGGGGCGACGAGCTTAAGGACGCGGGCTGAAGCGGGGGTAGAGGAAGACACGGGGCGGGCAGGAGAGGGAAGCAGGGAAAGACGAGAGACTGCTGCGGAGGCTGGCAAAGGAAGCGCGGGCAAAGAGGAGGATGGAGAAGAGGAGGAAGAGGAGGATCAAGGCGAAGGGACCCCAGAGGGCGGGCTGGCAGTGACGGAGGCGGTCCCGAGCTTTGGGCATGACTGGATCCAGAAGTGAGTCAGGTTGCCCGGGAGCGGAGGTCGCCCCCAGGGCGGCAAGGTGAGAACTGCCCAGGACGCCTGCGCTTTTCCCCGGGAGAGGCTGGTCACTGGGCCTAGGAGGCGCGTGAGGAAAGAGGCGCCGGGAACAAAGGCGCGCGAGGGCGTTTTGGGTCCCGGGGAAAACGGGCTGAGCTAAGAGGCGGGATGTTGCGTTCTTTAAGGGGACACAAGAGCATTGTATCCACAGCAAGAAGAGGGGAAGGATGCTGGGCGGTGGGGTGGGAATCTCATGGATTGGGGGTCATGAAAATCTGGCTTTCTGGGTCCCTTAGGAAGAAGAGGGGTGTCTATTGGGAGCAGGTGAGTGACATGTCTTGTGGGTGCCCTGAGACTGAGATGCTTTCTTTTGGGTGCTAAGGCAGCTTCCTGCTCTGACTGTTGTCCAGGATTTGCAGCTAGAGCATGGATATAGCTGCTTTGGTTAGTTTAGAGACAAATGATGGAGATGCCAAGTGTGTTGATAGGCCAAGGAGCTGATTCCCCTTCATTGCTTCTTCAGGGCCTAATTACATTAAATATTTGTGGACAGGCCTGGAGCACTACTGAGGAAGGGGGAAGGGAGGATGAGAGAAACGGAGAAATGAGAGGGCTAAGCAGGTCTATTAAGTAGATGTGAACTTTTGATATGATGTTATTCCTTATCTTGTTAGCATATCAAAGATTTATTTTGGCAAGAATGCCTGCTGAAAGGTCTTGAAGAGGAGAAGAACAACTTTTCCTATACCACTTCTTCACAATCATGTCTCATTCTGTGGTGTTCACTTTAGATAGGATAAAGAGTTCTATAATACTGGTTGTTTTAGAGATCTGACTCTTGGTAAATCCCCAGGGTAGGGACATGATTGGGAGCACATAATCAAACACTTATAGAAATTAAATTGACTCGGGTCTATTCAATGCCTGAATTGCAAATACTAGGAATATTTCAAAATGAGATGATTATTGTACATTTGCTTCCTGATTCATTAAAACATTTTTATTTAGAGAAATCCAGACATGTCATCTTTCGCACTCTTCTATTTTCTTACTGCTTTGCTTTCATATGTAGTGAAAGGCAGTTTGGTGTGGTGGGGAAGTGCCGGCTTAGAAACTGGGAACCTGCAAGGTCCAGGCCTCCCTTAGGCATATAAACCGGCTGAATGATTTTGGGCCAGTCACTCTTTCTCAGCCCAGCCATCTTCATAGGGTTGTTGTGGGAGGCAGGAGGAGGCAGGTTATATTAGATAGGAGGCAGGTTATATTAGATACGTTCACCTCCTTTAAATGGACAGATGGACAGATAGATATGGCAGGATAAAATATAATAATAATAATTTCTTCACATAAAAAATCCATGAGATGGAGAAGAATAGCCACATAATGTCTTTTGGCAAAACAGTTAAGCACCATTGGAACCACAACTAAGAACACCACACTTGAGAAGTATAGGATGGCAGAGTTATAAATCTAATGCATATATATGTAATTGAAAGGTGTCAATAAAACTGCCTATAGGGATGATGGTGATAGTTTTTATATCTCTGCTCCTTACATTTTTACTATTTGGATAGTATGACAATAAGAAATTTGGGATGTACACAAGGATTATCTCCTTTTGTTCTGCATTAAATCATGTAGCCTTTTGTATACCTCAGTAAAAGTTACTAGTCCCCAAAATGTTGGCTAACTTCTTGCTTATAAAAACTTAACTTTCAGTTATTTCAGGCACAACACTGGGAAAGAGAATCCCAAAGTCTTCTTGTGCAGTTTATACATATTTCTATTATATGAGGCATAAGTATACAATACTGGATGGGATAACATCCATTCTCAGATTTCATTTTGCCCTCAGCTGCAAGAAAGTCATTGTATGAGCTATTTGCTGTCTCTTAACTGAATATATTTCACAGGATCATTGTGGACAATAATAGGACGTAGGAATGTTATTTATGTTGCTTTAAACTTCTACAGAAAAGATGGAATGTAAATCTTATTTTACAAATAACAATGTAAATACCATAACAAAGTTACACTGAAATGCAAGTAAATCTTACATTTGTAAGAGTTTGCAAAGTTTATCAGAGGGTGGTGCTTAACTTTTACTTCATAAAATTTTTAGTAAAAAAAATCAAGCTGTTCAATCTATTTTCCACTCATACGGAAAAATATGGAAAATGGAAGGTGGCTAGAGGGGATAGTATTAAGCCATCCTTTCTATGCTGCTCCTCAAATCAAATTTATATCATCCTGTGCCTATTTTTTCTTTTTTTAATATGAAAGTGATATACTGGGAAATTATGAATTCTAGCCGCACCTTAGGCATGAAAGCCAACTTGGTAATCTCTCAGCCCAACTTACCTCACAGGACTGTTGTGGGGAAAATAGGAAGAGGAAGGAATATTAGGTATATTTATTACCATACATTTTTATAAAAATAATAAAAGTGGGATAAAATTAAATAAAATGTAACATGTGGTTGATTCCTGCCATATTTCAAGCAAATGATGATTTCCAAGCCTGTGCTAAGCAAAGTCAGCTTAATAAGTGTGATATTTTTGTGTGTTAAACCAGAAAGAATAAATCTAAAATGTGCTTTCTGTTGCCTGTTAGATGCTTCATGCTTACATATTTTTATTGCTGCCCATCACATTCCTGTAACATTCATAATTCTAGTTTTAACAAATATAATGCTAGCAAAGTCCTAATTAAGATGGATAGGCTTGTGTCACTTAAGCTTTACATGGCAGGCCAGTAATTAGAGTGGGCAGGGGATTTATCTGCAAAGTATTTGTGGAATTACAATATGGAAATTAGGCACCAAAGTAAGACACTTTGCCATATTTTTTTCCTCCTAGCATTTTCCTGCAAGTGCAAGGTCCACTTTTTTTTAATCAACTGTTAATCCACTGGTTGCAACAGGAATTGACCAACCAGCTTGTTGCCTGAGCCCGGCATGGTGGGTTGAGAGAGAGTGACTACTCAAAATCACCCAGTCAGCTTTCATGCTAGAAGTAGTACTAGAGCTCACAATCTTTTGGTTTCTAGCCTGGTGTCTTAACCACCAGACCAAACTGGCTTTCTCATTGACATTGAACTTCATCTTTGAACAGTGACATCAGGAATCTAAAGTAATGAGGGGCTTTAAGCTTTCTGATAAATTTAGGGCACCCAAAACAGTGAAACTGAAAAAAATGAAAAATCCTTCCCTCTAAATTTAAAAAGAACGAAACATAAAAAGTGGCTTCACTTTTTGCAATATGATTGATTCAAACACTGAAAATATTATTGTACTAAAAATAAAAATAGTGCTGATCCTGGGTTGCCAAAAGATTTCTTGTCCTCTATTATAGAGATTTCTAACAAGTATAACTGAGATATTACAATTCAAGAATTCGAATTGACGGGTGACTACAGAAGATGTGTTAGTAATCCTGAGCAGGGGTCTTAAAGCAATAAATATTTCAAATTGATTTTATCTGGCATAAAAATTGCACATGGAGCATTTGAAATAAGGAAATGTAACTAGAGTAAGGCAACATTAAAGCCATTACTGTATATTTTGGAGTTGATGGAGAATAGTTTGGAGATGTGCAGCCAAAATATTCCAATATTGTGCAGGTTTGTTGCTTTCATTTGGCCCATGTTTTTATCCTGCATCTTCCAAGGGGTTCCATATCTACCCTTTCTTCCTTCTGTCTTCTTTCCATGCATAGGGTGTGTTGAGTAGGTGTACCAGCCAATGCAACAGCTGTATCATAAGAAACAAGTCCAACTTGTTTTGAGGGGAAGAGATTTGACGGAAAAGTCTGCAAGCTCATTCCTGGAGGAGGCTGTGGGTTTTTCATCTGTGCTGAAGAGATCCAGTCCTCCATAGAGGTAGGAATAAGAAGTTAAATCAAAAGAAATAGGGAGGATGAAATAGAAATGATAGTGCTGCAGAAGAACACTGAAGATGTTGATGGTGATGTCTCTTGAATTGTCTACCAGTATGTATGAAGAGGGATGGAGAAATAGTCTTCCCCAATCTGGTGCTCTCCAAAACTGTTGGGTGAATAATCAGAAATGTGGTTCAGTATAACTGGAAGGTACTAGGTTGGACAGATAGCTGAATGATTTAATGGAGTAAGTAGAGCTGCAATTTCACATAGATTTGACATCTAAGGGTATAGAAGGGAATTAGACTGTCTGAGATTTGCAGAAGAGAGAGAGTATAAAAGGTATATGGGAGGAATCAGGATAAAATAATATTAATATTAATTAAATATTAATGAAAAAATAATATTAATATTGTACTTCATATTTTGGAGTTAATGGGATTTATAGGAGTTAGATACATTCAGAAAGAGAGAGAAAGGTGGGTTATTGACTTCTTGGATGAAAAATGGAATCTGAAAAGACGCTGATAGTTTGACTCCATAGTTTAGAACTTCTGAGTGAGTTCACTTCTTCCCTGCCATTGTCTTATTTCCTTTCTAATTTGATCTAGTTTTCTTTTAGAAATGTACTCCATCTTCTAGCTAATAAAATATAATCTGTGAGTGGGAGTACACTTCCTGATTTCAGGTAGAAATTATTAGGGAGGCTTTGAAGTTTGCACTACTTGTTTATTCATTTCACAGTAAACAAAGATGTAATAACAGTGTACTGTGTTCCTTTCAGAGAAAAAGAATGGATATTCTGCATGGTCTTTTGGACTCAGTCCCAAATCTTGCTGTAATCCAAAGATGCATATCTGAGGTCCCAGTGCTGCATATAGTCCCTGAAAGTGTTAGATATAGCCCCCAGAAATCTTCAAAAATGGTTATGATACAATAATGTTTAATATGGTAGAATAGAAAAATAATTAGATTAATTATTAATTAAATGTACATGTAAAAAATGTAATCAAATTTAGCTTTCGTCCTGACCCAGCTTCCCATTTCAGTGATAATGGCTTCAGATAGGCTATTTAGAAGTCCAGCATGCTTCTTGCCTCAGAAAAAGGTTTATGTTATATTTCTCCTTTCATCAATTAGCATTGTTTCTGTTCCAGGAAAATTACATTTTTACTATATTTTCTTTATTGGATATAGGGCAGAGGTGAGATTCAGTTTACAGATGAGGGTTACAAGTCCTGTGCTTAATCTAAAGGCTGTTACCACTGTTGGGAATTTCATTCTTACTGTATGAATAGCATTATATTGACATACTTTTTTAAACTTCAAGGAGTTCCTAGAAATAGCTATTCTGTTGTTCAGAATTTGCAGGTGAAGGGAGCTACAATATTTTCTAACCTGTAGTCAAGCACTGAATAAGACTACAGGATTATTTTTGTTTTGATTTTGATATTTAATTCTTTTAGTGATTCAGAGTTCTTTTAGGGACAAAAAATTGGACCACAGATAATATTTCTAATGACTAGAGGGAGGATCTATGATTCCTGTTTTCATCTTTTTCTAAATTCCTTTTGTTCTGTTTCTTTTCTCTTCTTGCATTTTTTGAAGAGTAGTTGCATACAAAATTAACAGATTTGTTGTTGCAAGTTTAATATTAGAATATTTATTCTTCAAATAAATAAATTTCATGTATAAATATAAGACTGCAATTTTTTTATTGCATTGGCAATTTAGAACTTTGCAAATGTAATGTGGAATAGATGGTACAGTCTTTGGAAAAATATAGAATTAGATGAGTCTTAAAGGTAGGATTCTTAGGGTCCCTTAAAGATAGATAATAGAGGATCCCTCATTAGGGTTTTCATAAAGATTACTATTACAGAATATCTGTGAAGCACTTTGAATGCTTACAAGTACGGTACAATACAAAGCATAAATATTTTAGCTAATTCACTGGAGCTAGAAGAAGAGGTGTTTTTTGTTTAGCATATCCTGTATAAGTAGGTGGGGCTGTAAGTTATGGAGCTTCTACATTCTACATTCTACATCTATTAAATGTTTTCCCAGTGTTATTCTTCTGCTTTAAAACACACCCTCCTCTCTTCTTGGAACTAGTAAAATCTTGCACATGGTTTGACATTTTACCTATATTTAGGCTGTTTTCCTTCTCATTACTATAGAAGGTATACAGTATGCTGTCTGGAGAAGTATAGAGTGGAAATCTGATAGATACATTGGCAGAATTTTCATGATACATTTAAGTTGGTCAGTTAAGATGCCATGACTGAATTTTTACAAATGATAGTAATCAGGTGTGAATCCAGTTTGCATCTTTATTATTCAATATATTAATCTAAATAGATTAATCCCATAACCAAATTAAAGATATTTACAAAAACCAATTAATGGATAGATAGTATTAAGTATTGAGTTGGATGTAATAATAGACTGCGTTCAGTATAAAGCAGGTTCTTGTGTGGAGGAAAGACAACTTTTTATAGGCTGAGTGCTGCACATTTTTAATTTCTTTTTGGAGGCTGCCTATGGCAGTAGTAGGCAAGACAGTGAAAATCAGCTTAGTCATTTGGAAGGCTTCAGAATGCAGAAAGCTAAATCAGAAGATGTGTATGTGGCTTAATTTAATTTTAGGTAATATTATGGCCTTACTTCTTCCTCTGTGTGATTCACATTAAATTTCCTTGACTGGGGAAGCAATGAGATGAGTCAAGTGCTTTATACTTCATATTGCTTAGCTGCTTAAATGAAGGAATGCAGAAGCATAGGAGCTGATTCATAACAATTTTATCAAGTTTTATTTTCCTTTAGAAGAATATTGGACAGTGAAGTGATTGTAAAAGTACATAGGCATTCATACAATACTTCCAGAGCTCTTGGAAGTATTGGCTATGCAGATAAATCTGGTTGTTGCACAAAATAGTTGTTCACCCAAGCCATGTAAGACTTTTCAAGTATAAGCTCTGTGTTCTTGGAAAGACAAGGCAATTTGCTACAACAGGAAAGGACTCCCTAGTGCTCTGGCTCAGGGTGGTAGTCTTTAAGTAAATGGAAGTTATTTAATATTTGTTGGGGTGGGGATTTGTTTCAATAAGCAAATTGATTTGAGCATGTTATACACATGAGCAGGAAGTGTTGTTCATTCTTCCACATGCAAGAATGATCTTTCATATGAAGCTTAATTTAAGGGCAGGAAACCAAACCATAAATTTTCAGTTATGGCTGAAGGGAAATTTTGGAAACAACAAAAAAAGGAATTGGGTTTTTGCATTTTTTAAATGCAATTTTGTGGCCTCAGATTGCCAATCCTTCAGTGAGAAAATTCTTTTACTGAAAAATCCCCTTTAAAAATGTGGTCCTGTACATTATCCTATGTGTTTCATATTTTTATAGCATGCAGTATATTCCATTGATATAAAGGAACTGCCCCACAAGGAGGAGATAGTAATAGGTGGAAAGTGTTTATGTATATTCTCATAACTAATTAATACAAACAATTTATAATTGTGGCTATCCAAATTGATTCTTTATCAAAACCACAAAAAGATCTAACCCTCCATCATCCACTGCAAAGCATCTTAACAGATGTAACATCGTGACCATTCCGTATGTTGCTGGAGTATCAAAGAAACTCAGGAGGATTTTCAATAAACATAACATATGCATGCACTTCAAATCTGTGAATATGTGTA
>JANHZU010004595.1:382901-394353 GCA_032468055.1 Acrochordus granulatus
ATGTACTCTGCATATAAGTTAAATAAGCAGGGTGACAATATACAGCCTTGCCATACTCCTTTTCCAATTTGGAACCAGTCTGTCATTCCATACTATTATTCCATGTAGAAAATAGAACGGTAAATGGAGAAAGAGCTCTAGGACCTCCTTTGTTAGGAGTTGAATGGTCAGTTCCAGGCTGTCATTTTACACTGTGGCTGATTCTCAGTTGATCCCAGATCATAAAATGGTTTATTTGGTTTGGGCTTCGCGAGTTTGAGAATCCAGCCCATCATGCCTTAGTTAAGAAAATCATAGCTTAGCAGGATGAATAAACTAGGGCCTGCTTCTCCAAAGGACCTCGGATACATAAAAGCAGTCCTTCACCCATTCTGAGCAGCTTGTGAGAAAAAAGAAAAGACCGATTGGCCACAGGGCCTGTACTGTAGGCGTGAAATGTTGAAACATTATTTTGTGGGAAAAGGGCATGTGGGTATCTTTTGCCTTACTTGGGAAACACCTTATCTTTTTGGAATTCCAGGCATGGGAATATAGTTCTAACTTGTCAAGCTGATTACTTGAGCATAACAAAATTGTACAAGGTGATGAATCTAAGCCAGAGAGCATAAACTTTTGCCTACTTGGACTTCAGCTAGAACAGTTTGGTCCACACCCTGTGGCTTAAGAAAGAAATGGTATATTTATTTATTCATTCATTCATGTATTTGTGTCATGGCTGCATACCTCACAAGCAAGTGATTCAGAGCAGTGTACTACAAAGCTAAAAAATGCAAACAAGTAATATTATTGTTGAAACTTTAAAATTATAAAAGGCACAAAACTAAATAAAAAATGTTGGGTGCAAACAGGTGTTAATTACACTGGAGCCATCTCATTCATTTCACCAGTCTCTTGGGGTTTCCAGTGATGATAATACAACCAGGTCTTGAGGGACTTCTGGAAATATCAGTCAGCCACAAACCCAAAGCCAGTCAGTCTTGCCAGGGTTTAGTTGAAGCCAGGGTGATAGATAACAAACCTCATGGCCTCAAGAAGTTGAATAGGAGTACAGAAGTATCATTCCTTGCAGCACTCCACATAGAAGGGGCCAAGGGCAGGGTTATCGGAAGCTTTTGCTCAACTATCTTCTCAACTGCTTTTCACAGAAAGGGGAGATTAGATACTGGACAAAAATTGTTCAGTATAGTGGGGTCCAGTGATAGCTTCTTAAGGAGGAGATAAATGAAGGCAACCTTAAGAGGTAATGGAATAACCCTCTAGATGTGGGACTGCATTGGCTGCCAATCTGCTTCCGGATACAATTCAAGATGCTGGTTATCATCTTTAAAGCCCTAATAGCTTGGGGCCCCTATTACACTTACCTAACCTATCAAGGCAAGAAGGCAGGCATGTTATGATCCCATTGGTTAAGGAGTGTCTTTTGGTGCAACCCCGAAAAAGAGCCTTCTTGACGGTGGCCTCTTTCTTATAGAACCTTATTCCACCGAAGCTACATTTGGCCTCCACCCTGCTTCTCTTTTTAAGATGTTGTAAGCCACCTAAAGTCAACTGTGTATGAGTTGGGCAGTTGTATAAACCTGTTAAATAAATAAAACCTCTGTACTGCTTTTTCACATGCAGTTTTAATTCCCTCTTACTACTGTTACATTTGCTTTGAATGAAAGTCCTTTTAATGTAATTGAAATGATTTGCTTTATTTTATTCAAGCATTAGATATTTTATTCAAGCATTAGTCATTTTATATCAAGCATTATGCTTGTATTTCAAGAAATCTGGACGATCACTAGACAGCAACTATGAATGAGAGTGTTCTATGTTTTTTTGATGGCGTATAGAGGTTTTATAGAGAAATTCAAATCTGGCCTACCTAATGAGGAAGCAAAGAATTAAACTATTTCAAAAATAGTACTGCAAGTAAAAATAGCTGTTTGTACCATGTTAAAGGTAACAGATGCAGTAGGTTGTTCCCAAGTTGTGAAATACGAAGTCCTGTTGAAATTCCTTGATCATCAAATACCATTGATGAAATCCTTGATTTAAATCTCAGTCCTTGTTTAATGTGTTAGGTAGTTTTAGGCAACTCATTATTTCTCAGCCCTCCTTCACTTATCTGTAGTATCAGAATAACAGTTCTGATCTATCATACACAGTTGTTTATTATATTCATTATCTAGGAGCTCAGAAAGCAGCCACAAAAGCTAGAAACGAAAATGTTGCAGTTCTCTGAATTGCCAGGAGTGCATAATGGTAGTTGGGGTGTAGATATCTTTAATTGAGCAGCTTTTAAAGGATTTGCCTCCTATTTCTGTATTTGAAGCAAGGGACCTTTGTCATGAATTGTGTCACTAAAGTATCCTTATTTGATCCTTTTCAACCCTTCATTCAGTCCTCCCAGGCATTATATTGTGACCTCATATTGACATAGTGCTGACTTCATGGGCACTCTACCAATTGTATTATTAAATAAAGTGGCACTCCTCTCAGGGAAGAAGGAAACAGACCACTTATAGCTGGCAAAGTAAGCTGGGTGAAACCTATCCATATGACTTCAACATAGCTCCAGAGCATTGTAGTATGAATAATAACTTTGAGAACTGATGTTCCTCGATTCTCTTTGTAGAAGATAATGAGGTCGAATACATCTGGTAATGAAAATTTTACATTTTATTTGTTGACTCCATTTCTGTACTGATCAATAGTAGAATGGAACTTAGTTAGAACTGTGTAGTGACTTTTCATAAATAAAGAATTACTCCAAGCAAGAAGCAAGTTAAAACTATTTGGACTAATTTTATCTTTGAATTATTATGCCAGGTGTTTTTACCCTCTTTTTTCTAGATTGCTTATTATTCCTCTTAATTGCTTGGCACAGGAGAATTTTGCTATAGTAGCCAAACTTACAACTGGCAAAATATAGGTGAGAAATAGTGTGCAGAAAGCTCAGGGTCCTCTTTTAGAATTTTTACTCTTTCAATGAAAGCCAGTATCTGTTGGAGAAATCCAGATGTAGGTTATTTGTTTGACTCTACAAGTAGTAGATTCATTTTGTCTTTATTTATCTTTGTCTGTATTTATTTATATCCCGCCTTTAATATTTTAGAAACAACTCAAGGTGGCAAACATAAACACACCTTCCTCCTCCTATTTTCCCCATAACAGCAACCCTGTGAGGTGGTTGGGCTGTGAGAGTTGGGCTGTGAGAGTTGGGCTGAGAGAGAGTGAGTGGTCCGAGGTCACCCAGCTGGTTTTCATGCTAAGGTGGGATTAGAATTTACAACCTCCTCATTGCTAGATTGTTACCTTAACCACTAGACCAAACTGGCTCTTTTTGCATGTAGATATCTTTTTGTAGAGATTTTGAGATAGTAAAGATTAATATTATTTTATTTTTCATCTTTAAGTACTTTCAGAAACAGCTTCTTTAAGGAGATATTGGCAGGTGTAATGAGCCCATATCCATTTCAAAGGACCTCTTTGAAATCCGTATTATATTCCTGCCATAATGGCTGTGGATATTTTATTATTATCATTGGTTGCATGCTACCATCTTCCTTTGTTCAGCCTGGACACTTTCTATTTTCTATTGATTATCCATTCTGGGGTCAAGTTCTTAAACAGTTATGATTAAGGAAGCAAGTTGCACATGGAATTTTCATTCATCAGGTTTAATGCCAGGAGGAAAAAAGGGAGGTTAGGAGACAGTATCCTGGGAACTGACTAAGCAAAAGTCCTGCTCTCATTTATTAGAGAATTCATTTTTGGGGTAAGGGGCAGCGGTTGTAAGTGGCTTGAGCTTTTTTCTTATACATGGTTTAATTAAAGGGCTAATGTCTCTTTTATCAGATAAAATTAGAAACAACCATATGTTTTGTTTATCCCTTTTCCAAGCTTTTAAATGTTCTCTTTCAGTGGATTTTTCCTTCTCATTAGTCCGTTATAATGTCTAATCTGTCCAATATCAGTAGTTTCAACTGGTGATTTTATTGTTATTTGGAAGATACTGTATGTCTTCTTCATATTACATTATTCTTAGTGAAAACTAGATTATAAATTCTGCAAATTGATATACCTTTGAAAGCAGGAAGGTAAGGTATGGATTTATATCTAGACTTACAGTACTTGATTTGGACTGAAAAAATAATGTTGACCACCAGATGTCAACGAAGGAATACAGAAAATTATCTTTGCCACCATCTAGCAGTTGCATAGATTTTTGTAAATCTGATAACCCAACAATGACTGAGTTGTATTTTCATCACATTTAAAAGGTATCAAATTAGTGAGGGCATCAGTTTTTCTCTCTGTTTCTCTTCTCTGCTTAGCCAACAAGTTAGAATCGCCCCACCATGGCAGAAGCTCACCAGGCTGTGGCATTTCAATTCACTGTCTCTCCAGAGGGTGTTGACCTTCAACTGAGCCATGCAGCTATCAAGGAGATTTACTTTTCAGGCCTGCGTTCCTGGAAGAAGAAATTCAACCAGCTACGGGTAATGAAAGGGCAATCATAATTGATTAAAAATGCAATGTCAAATGCTGCTTGCTAGACTGGCTGTGAAACCTTAACTGGGGACTCTCCGAAGGGAGAAGAATTCTGTGTATTAAAGATATGTAGTGAAAATGAAAATTGGGCCTTGTGGATTCTTGCTGATACCAAATTTGGCTGAGTTGTCTTCTAATATTTTACTAGTAAGCCTTTGGAACTTACAGCAAAATTGAAAAAAATGCAAACTTTCTTTTAAAGGCAAATTATTGCCTTTTCAAGTACCTTTATTATTTTCAAGTACCTTTATTATTAGACATAATCAGAAAATGTTTTGTTCCCTGTCTAAGAGACTATCAATTCCATGTGAAAAAGAAGGGATGGTACAAAAATATGTATGTTTTTCAGAAAAGGGCCAGGATACACAGAAAGATTCTCATGTAACAAGCTAAACAGAATGATAAAATGAGCAATACAGATTTAAAGAAAGATTTGCCTTAGGAGTCAGCACAATAACACATCAGAGGCTACTAAAAGGTTTTTTGCAAATGAATTAATATTACATTGTAAAAGGAGACAATTGAAACAATGGTTTCCCCCCATTAATGGAGGAATTTAACATGTTTATATAAATAGATTATTTGATTCCTCTTGAAAGTGAGTTCATCTCTTTGTCAAAAATTTGGAATTTGTAGTCATCCAAGCAGTGTTCATTGTCTTTAAAGTGCAAATGGACTGCAGATGATTCAGATCTCTTATGCTGTTGAAAACATTTGAAAAGAGACTGTTTTGTCTCCTTAGTGTAAAATTCTGAACAGGCTTCATTATACTGTCATCTATCTGTCTGTGTTTGGGTATCTTGTCATTAGGATGCAGACTAAAGACTAAACTTTTGTAGTTTAGTCAATAATAGAGCAGAGAACAGAGAACAAGTTCTTACAGTGTGAAAACGATTTATTCTCAATGTTTAAATAACTAAAGATTTGTGACTGCTTGGTTCTTTATTAAGGAATGTGTGGATTCATTATACAAATTGCTGTATTGTGCAGTTAATAATAATGGTCTTTTGTAGAAGATTGAGGAAAGTTGGTTCAAATTTGGTAATAAAGAAACACAGCTACCAAGTGGCAAGTGGAAATGCAGCTATTTGGAGGGATGGTTAATGGTTGTTAGAGAGATTTAAGTATTGTCTAGTAGAATGGAGCTCTAATTTGGGTCATGGGTTAAGGATTTGGGAAGTGGATAGGGGGTTGTCAGAAGATCAAGATAGTGGTGAATAAAGGGAAATTTGGTGGGAAATAGGGGCAAGCCACTCCTAGGGAAAGGGGATTGGATAGTGAAGACCAGTTCCCATTTCTGGTGCCCTGTTTTCAGGCTGAGAACAAAATTATGGGATCTGTAAAAATCCTGGTCTCTTTTATTGCTGAATGCCAGGTCTGTCTGTAATAAATCTCATCTGATGTCCATGACCTTGGAAGAAAGAGAAAACTTGATTTGAGTTTCTAAAACCTGAATGGGTAAAGGGGAAGTAATATTCTCGTAGAGATGTGCACATCTTGGTTTCTGCTTTAGTATCATCTGCATACTCAGGGCAGTAGAAATAGGGTAGCAGTTATCATCTGGGAGATGATAATAGTATTTAGAAGCATTGTTCTGCAAATGAACAGAGTGAGACATTATGTGTAACGTGAGGATCTAGAGACAAATTGCGATAGTACTTGTTGTATATCCCATTACACAGAGGATTTTGCTCCTTGATCTCAGTGTTGGGTTGGCAGAAGAATCTAGGCTTATAGATGCTGAGGATTTCAGTTTACTTTCTTTGAGGGAAGGGTCAGAAATGTCTTGAAAGTTCATAATTACCTTGACAACTTAGGCAAGATCATTTGTCAGTATGGGGCCAAATACAATTTTGATTCAAGTGGAACAGGAATGAAGATTGTTGTATGGCCAGGTTCAAGATACTCTGGAGATACTAGGGTATGTGGAAATAGTGTATGTGGAAATAGCTCAGTTTCACAGAGATTTATATTTCCAAATACCAAAGAACATTCATAATGTTGTTCCTAGCATTTGTTCCATTCAGTTGTAGGTATACAAGTAGTCCTCAACTTACGACCGCAATTGGGACTGGAACATCTATACTAAGCAAGGCAATCACTAAGTGAGTCGCACCCAGTTTTATGACCTTTTTAGTTGCAGCTGGTTAAACAAATCACACAGTCATTAACAAAATCCCCACTGACTTTGCTTGTTGGAAGCCAGCTGAGAAGTTCACAAATGATGATCAATGACCCCAGGACATTGCAACCATTGTAAATACATGCTGGTTGCCAAGTGCTGTGTTTTGATTACATGACTACAGGTATGCTGCAAAGGTTGTAACTTTGAATGGTCGCAAAACAAATGGTCATAAGTTGAGGATTACCTGTACTGCATTTGTTTCAGTTCACATAGCAAAGCTATCAATCAATGTGTAATGTGGCAAGAAGTTTTATTTTTCATCTGGCTTGTTGCAGAAGCTGATGCTGATTAGGGCTGAGAGGAAGTGATGGGCCTCAGGTCACCCAGGTAGCTTTCTTTGCCTAAGGGAAAATTAGAACCTGGGTTTCCTGATCCTAGTCAGCACCATAACCACTAAACCATACTAGCTCTCAACAAAGACCATTACCATTCAGATAAAAATTCTTATCCTTGAAGAAAAATAGAGTGCTAGTAGATTGGTTTTAATGCTGAATTTATTAAAATATCATAGTTACTCTACAGAAGTCATTATTGCTTCTGTAAAAAATAAGCACAGTTTCACTTAGGTGGAAAGGAAGTCAGGGGATAATTTACTGATGTAGGCAAAAGTTCAACCTGTGAATCATAATTCCAAGAAAAGGATTTTATTCCTTCAAAAATGGGTTAGAGTGCCAACTCAGCAGAAAATTGGAAACTTTATCTTCTTTGTTTTTCTGCCTCTCATCTCCATTTCCTTATGTTGCCTCCAAACAGAATGGTTTTGTGACAGGTGTATATCCCGCCAGCCCCTCCAGTTGGTTTTTCATGGTTACAGCCATCCTAGTAACCCAGTTTTCTCGACTTGACCCTTCCATGGGCATGATTGACAAAATAAAGGAACATCTGCCGGTCAGGTAATTAGGGGGTGAAAAGGGGATAAGTCTTCATGATGAAATAGTAGCTATTAATTTTGTCAAGATGTAAGAGAGTAGGACTCGGTCAGATTTAATGGTAGGGTTCAGACAATATACCTAACCCAGCCAGGCACAAATCCAGTCACAGCTCTTTAACTTGGGTCTAACAGCATGCAATAACAAGGTAAAGGATAACTATTGTGAAGAATACAGAAATCCCACATGTTTCCTGCTTCCTGCCTGCATTATATCATGATAATACTGTGTTTCATTACTCCAGTGGTCTGTTCCATACGAGCAAGGCAGACAATATTGAGCAAGCAAAACAAAAAAGTAGCTTTCAAAAATGTCTATCCTGGATCAATAGCTTAGCATTTCTACACAGTGATATGTTTGTTTACTGTAGTAACACATTTTCAGAGATGGTACAATTAACTGTACCATGAACTAACCAAACACTGAATTATTGCATTATACTAAAACTACAAAGAAGTTAAAATTAACAGCGGTACCAAGTTAACCACTAGATTAATGGCCTTGGTTAGCTGTATTGTGTGAACACAACCACTGATCATTTGCCATTCTCCATAGTTTGTGCAGAGGTATTTTGAAACCCTAAATGAAAATTGATAACTCTGGGATATTTTGGATGCAACAAATGTGAGCTAAGCATCAGATAATTCATTCCTTCCCCCAAATCCTTAAGAGATCTTAAGTTAATTTATAATCTATGTATACAGATTAATTTTCTTGAAAGATAGCCCCATTTGACTTTGTCTCTTTCTCCCATCCACCTTGTTTTTCTCCAGCAATTATCTGTCAGATCAGGGTTTGAATATCCTCAGTGTCCTGGCCTTTTCCACAGGACTGTGGCTAGCTCTCATTATGACCATGCGTACCATTCTTAAGATGTTACTCTACTACCATGGATGGATGTATGAGGAACATGATCGGATATCCAATACCACAAAGGCCTGGTTGGTATGTACTTTACAGGACAGATGTACTCTTAGAATGCAAGCTGGACAGAGGACCAACTATTGGTAGAATCAAAAGGTAGCACCCTAGATTATGTGGCTCTGAATTTCTGCTAAAATGACCCTGAGTAGAGCAGAAGAAAGCTTATAACACAGGGCAACTTTCTACCTGGTGTTTCCCAGTTAAAAATCTGAGAATTATAGTCTTCAACATATCTGTTTGGTACCACAGGAGCAAGTCTGCCAGAGGAGAAACCACAAATGTTGAAATGTATTTATTGGAATTATATCCTATCTTTCCTCTAGGAGCACAGCTTACTATATTCATTTAACTGAACATTGATATGGGCAAACATTCCAGATTGGCTTTGAAAAATAAGGCATATTCTATATATAAATATAAATTCTGTATATAAATATAAAAGGCAAAATCTCTTTCAAGGTGAGCCTTGACTCCAGATGTGGATATATTCATTCAGATTTAATAGCAAATTTATACTGTACTTTGCTATTAATTTCTTCTGGGGTGCCTATTAGCTTCCCAGGCTAACTTGCAACCCTGTTATTTTCTGGAAGTTTCTCATCCAAATGCTAACCAGGTGTTTCTGCTTAGCTTTTGAGCACAGCCAAGTTTGGTCAGATGCTGCCACCAAATGCCTGAATTAAAAAAAATTGCAATCAACAAAAACTAAAAACACTGCTCCAGAGTACTCCTCCAGAATATCAGGGGACTGCTTCTCCAATTTTATTTTCATTAATAGAATAGGATTAGAAGAGACAGAAGAAACTCAAAGTTATTTGTAAAAATAATAAAGGCAGGATACAAATAAATAAAGTCATCTAATGAGTAGATTCCTCCTAATGTTCTCAGTACTGTGCTGTCTAATCAGTGTACAATTCGCCTATGAGAAATATATTTGTGAGCTACTTATAATAGTTGTGATCAGGATCAAAGCATATACTATTAATGTGCTGTTGAGCAGGTTTAGCTAAAAAGTTAATGATGGTTCATAGTGAAAAATAACATGAAGTAGCTTTTCCCAATCAGTTGCCTTGTAGACATATTGTAGTCTCTATCTCATAATTCTCACAGTCTTGCTATATGGGATGATGATATTTCTATTCACCACATCAAGGACACACATTTGGAGAAGGCTGCTGGAGAAAAATGAAAGGAATTATTGGGACATATCAACTGGGAAGGAACAAGTGGAATAGTACAGATACATATTAAACAGTAGCAGGTGTGTCTGTAATTCCCACAGAGCCAGTTAGAATAAGGAATGATTATGCTTAAGCAGATCAGATTATGATTTGGATAAGCTACCTGTGGAAACAGAAATATCCTTGTGTCCTAGTTCTCACATGACTGATTGCTTCTGCAAGCAAGCAAAAAACAGCTTCCAGATATGTAGAAAAATATGACATGTTGGGTTTCATACAAGTTCCATACAGGATACAATGGCCTTGTCAGACTCAGTTGGCATCTTTCTAACTCAACAAGTGTTTCCTGGGGATTACAGACCTATTGTATGAGTCCAGAAAAAGGTGCATTTTCTCTAAGAAGGTAAAGTGTGGCAGGTACACCCATGTTCCATCCAAGGAAGCTTTTCTACCTTGGATACGAAAAGGTGCACATCTTTAGTTATAACCTTTAGACTTTTATACTGTCTGATATGAATTTCAGTGGCTGACAATTTGTAGTAATCCAGCCTCAGAATATTCTTGGTGATTTGTTTCCTAATACAAAAGACAAGATGGCTTCCCTCTTCCCTATTCTTCATATAAAAAAATGATTGGATTGGCAGCTTTGCTTCAGCTTAATTTATTGAACAGTGTCCTCCACCACACCTAAAAACAGAGTAAGAGGATATAGGACAGGCTGGTAACATCAACAGCTCTGTGCTTCAATAGTATTCTCAGCATCTGCTATCCTAGGCAAATATCTCACTCCATCTAATAGCAGCACTATTTCATGGTTAGCAGGCCACTTTACTGTGAATCAGCCCAAAGAAAAATGCTGGAGAGGACAAATGAACATTATTCAATTGAAAAGCTTTCTAGCTCACCTCTCCCTTTATCCCCTCATCTTTATAGGCTTTGGTGAAAATCTTCTCTGGTCGTAAACCCAAGTTGTACAGCTATCAGGCCTCACTGCCTCGCCTGCCTGTTCCAGCTATTAAGGATACAATGCAGAAGGTGAGTCTACAGTTTTTATCCTTGTTTCTTCTTACTTCAAGTGGGCATTCAAAAATTCTAATACTTGTTGGGCACCTGCAACTGAAGATAAAGGAATGCTAGAAATCAGGAGACTCTGGACTCTAGTCTCATCTTAACCATGAAAGCCAGCCGGGTGACTTTGGGCCAGTCACTCTCTTTCAGCCCAACCCACTTCACATGGTTGCTATTGTGGGGAAAATAGGAGGAAGAAAGTGTCTTAAATATATTCATTTGCCTTGAGTTGTTTGAAAAAATTAATAAAGGCAGGATACAAATGAATAAATAAATAAAATGCACCTTTGAAGCAGTGGCATTCACAGGAGGATTCAAAACAGACAAGATAGAGGCTGGTATATTGAGGTTCAATCCTCATCCCTTTGTACGCCAAGTATGGCTTGGATTCTGATGCTATGTTTGGGATGATTTGCTGCTGCTTTGAAAGTCTGATAAAAACATCTATTAGCGCAAACTACCTCATAATGAAGGCTGTGCTAAAATTCTGTCCTGTGATGCTAGGTGCGAGGTTTCATGTACAAGGATTTCTCTTTGAAGCATATTCCAGGTTTAGAAGACAGATTTTCCTTTGAACTAGAGCAAGGAAGGAAAAAAAATACACTTTCTCCCCATCTCCAGCTGCT
>JANHZU010004595.1:399282-417422 GCA_032468055.1 Acrochordus granulatus
GTCAGTCACACGCACACCTCTCTCGTGCTTCTCGATGATTTCCTTCTTCAGGTCCACCTGAATGGCTTTCTTTTTATTGCCTTTCTTTCCCTTGCCTTCCATTTGTACACGCCTTTCTGCCTGTGCAAGAATGAGTAAAATACGAGGGCTGATCGGCAGAACGTGCGTGTGTGCGTGCGCTAGCTGGCTGTGCAACAGTGGAGTAAGCTACGTGGCAGCAAAACACACGCACGCGCGCAGTAAACTGCACGTGGCAGCGTTGGCAGAACTCTCGCATGGAGTTGCTGCCTGAACGAGAAATACAGAGCGCACTGACTGATGACGCGGAAGTTATCGCTCGAAGGTTTCTCGTCATGTGAGTCACGGCTCATCTTGCGGAATATTTTCTGATTAAATTTTTTGCTTGTCCTGCGGGTTTCTCGCCTTGTAAGTTACTCATCTTGTAAGGCACCACTGTAACTGACACAAATTCATAAGATCAGAACTGTTGCCTGGAGTTACCTTTGGAGTTGGGCCTACTCATTGGGTTCTTTTCTTGGCAGGACTATCAAGTTTCTAGGAAATGAGACTTTCCCCTCAACTTCTTTTTTATTTCGTTTCTCCCAAAGCTACTTGGGAGGCAAATCTTCTTGACTGTTCCTTCGATCTCTCTATTTCTTTCTCTTTTTTTCTTTCTTCCTTTCTATTCTTGCTTTCCTCTGCTTCTCAGATGCTGATCCAAGGTTGTCTGCCAACATGCTCAGCTCAGTATGAACGCATGTTTAATACAAGCCGTGTGCCTGGCCTGGAGGGAGGTAGGATGGTTCTGCACATCTTGCTCTACTTTCCAATAAATGTCTGCACACTGTCATATGGATTGCAGGAATGAATTGATTTTTTCTTCTACATGCCTAGTCCTGCAACCACGTGTTTTTTTTTAAAGTGGAGTGGGGAAACTGTGCCTCTCCAGATGTAAATAATGGGACTTATAATGTGAAGGAAAGGTTCAAACCCCTCAAAGTCTTTTGAATAAGGTTTGCAGAGAATTAACTCTGATTATGTGGTTATAGGACTCTGGAAATGTTTCTTTAAAGGTTTTTTTGGTGCTCAAAACTGGGTTCTCAGCAGGTTTTACCTATAAATTAGGAGCAGACAATCTCTTAGTTCTGGAAGCCCCCCTTAATTAATAGAAAAGGGATGCAGTATGTAGAATACAATGCAAAGTAAGAAGGCTTTATGAAGCAAAGTCAGTGGGTCCAATATTTTATGTTTTTCTTCTGGATTTTGATTATTTATTTGTGGGATTCTCCTAAGATTTTTAAACTATGACTGGATTATTTAAATTCAACTATTGTTGAATTAGTGTACTGATTTACTCTGAATTTAAATTCAACTATTGTTGAAGTAGTGTACTGATTTAGTCTAACACAGAAATTGTAAAATCTTTTGACTAGGATAGTATATAAGCCTGAGAAAATAAATACATAAATAGAGTATATATGGCAATGTATGGCAATGTCAAATACAGTAAAGAATTTTGCTACAATTTTTCAGCAACTATGATTGTAAGAGACTCCAAACATTTCAAAACAACAACAATCCCCAACAACATTAAAAGATTGATGGGATGAACACAGAGCTGTTAAGAGACAAATGGGAATTAGTTTCTCCTCATCTTCATTGTATGTGGCATTTTTTTATAAATTTTTGTCTATTGTACTTTTCCTCTAGCACTTGAGATGTATAAGAATTTCCATTCCCTTTTTTATTGGCTGGAAATTTTGGACATCCCAACCCAAATTTCACTTTGTAAGAATCTGACACTAGAGAAAGTGCAAGGCCGTTGCAATAGCTTGAATATAAGATCCTTGACCTATTGCTGCTTTATTAAAATCAGAAATATTGATCTGGGATGAAAGATAAATTTGATTTATGGTACGGACACAACCCTCCTTTGAATTTTTTGGGGAGACCCTGTGAGAGAATGCAGGTAACTGAATTGCCTATACATTCAGCAGAGCTTTTTTTTTATGTCCTTGCTACCCAGACAAGATCCAACATCTGCAAGACAGTGATCACATTGCAGTATACCATGCTGGACGCTTATTTCGGGTATGGTTGTATTACAAGGGGAAGCTGCTGCAGCCCTGTGAACTTCAGGCACAGTTTGAAGCTATCCTTTGTGACCCTACACCGCCACTGCCTGGGGAGGAGAAATTGCCTTCATTGACTGCAGGTGAAAGGTGAGAGGCTGACCTGTCCTTGATCCAGCGTTTCAGTGGGACCTATTGCAGCCCACAGACTAGGCTCGATTGACTCTATACTCTTTTTCAATGGATGTCCATTAGAAGAGTAAGAACTTTATTCAGAAACTAAGGAAATGTCTCCTAAGATGTTGATATGTAGATTGGTGTGGCCTTCAGGACATCTATATCATATCAGTCACCCTGCTTCCCTAATTTATCATCTTGTTATACTACCACATCATGCTGCCTGTCACTCTGCCTTCGTTCTCTGTCTCTCTTTTCATGCCCTGCTGTGCTCTGCCATTTCTTCATGCTGCCCCATACTTTTGCTTCCCACTATGTAGATAATTCATGCATTTGAGAAGTTTTCAACTTCTTTATTTCTAATTTAAGAAGTACTTTGTTCACTTGCTTTGCACTATCTTCTGTCTTGGATGGCTATGTCCACTTTGGGAGGGCAACTCCATGCCTCTCAGAAGCCTCTGTGGCTCTCCATTCACAACATTCTTATTCTTTTTCATCTTTCCCTCCTCTCCTAGCTGATTAAATTAGAGGAGAAGCTAATTTATTATGATCCTCATCCTGGTGTCATGCAAATCACAGAGATGAGATGGCTCATATATATCCATAGGTGGCTTGGTAGAGAGAGAGAGTGGAGTGGAGTGGTAAAGAGAGATGGTAGAAAATAATGTATATAACCCAGTTCACTTTTGAATCTACAATTTCTATAAATGCATCTCAGATTAGCCAAAGGAAAACCAAGAGTTGGATTCAGATTCAAGAGCTGCTTTCTTTAGCCTTGCCGTAAGAACAGATCCTTCTAAGAACTTCAGACTAGCCATTACTTGCATCTTTTCTCCATTGGTACTTATGAGGCAAAAAGAGATACAAGTCCATGCAATGATTTCATTGGGATTGAAAAATGGGGATGCATTGGGTTCTTCTTTAATATGGAACAGGCAGTGTTGGTATTAGGGAAATTATCATCCATTCTTACCAAAGTCAATAGTTATTTCTTTGGATTGGAGCAGTCATAGTGGCCAAGTCTCTCTAACTGATGGTTTAATGTTCTTTACAGAGATACCTGGGCCCGAGCCCGCCAGACCTACTTCCAGTCTGAGAAGAACAAGCAATCCTTAAGTATCATTGAGAAAGCTGCTTTCTTTCTCACTCTTGACACAAGTGAACAGGGGCTTCAGCTGTACAATCCAGGGCAGGCTTTGGATGCCTATGCAAAATCCTTGCTACACGGACATTGCTGTGACAGGTAGGTGTATCATCTCTGCAACAAACCTGCAAAGATTGTACACTGAAGTTATATGGATCCTGGATCACATTTTCCTCACATTTTTTAACAGAGAAATTGTGCCAAAATATTGTGTCCTTCTTATTAAAAAAAAGGACTTTTCCCATAAGGCCTGATTTTGTTTCCCCAAAAATTTTCTGTTGACTGTGATGCCCTTCACAGAACTTCATAATCTTCCTTGTATGTCCAGCAAATATTCCTCTATCATCAGTGGTGGTATGGAACATTTTAAAGTCCAGATGGTATACTCTGTTGTCTGTCTCCTAAAACAAATAGCTTTGTGCCCCCAGGATGGAGGTATGCATATCTAAGTCTGTATCTCTGGTTATGGGAAGAATAGTGGGCAGCCTATGGAAAGGAGGATGCTATTTTTTTCTCACAGGTGGTTTGACAAATCTTTCAACCTGATTGTTTACCGCAATGGGAAAGCTGGAATCAATGCAGAGCACTCATGGGCAGATGCACCTATTGTTGGACATCTTTGGGAGGTAAATCTCTACTTAGTTCTCTGCTACAGGATTGGGGGTGAGAGGGCTGAAATGAAAAACACTTGGATTCTCTGGGAATAGAGGATGGGGTGCTAGCTCAGGGCAAATAGATGCAGCAAGGGAATCAAAGCGATTGAGCTTTCTCTTGGGTACACTTTTTTCACAGTACACCCTTGCCACAGATTCATTCCAGCTGGGTTATGATGATTATGGGAACTGCAAAGGCAAGAGGGACTGCAGCATCCCTCCACCCGATAAACTGGAGTGGGAAATATTGCCAGAGGTAAGTTTAAGCTCCGGTGAAGAGAAACAGAGTTTGGCATAGACACACATCCAAAAGCTTAGGTATGTGAGCTTGGTTGTGCTAGAACAGCATTCAGCCATGGAGGTAACCTCAATGAAATAAGGGAATTGTCAGAATGCTTAGGGCTACATATGAGTGTTACAGGAGGAACTGCAGCTTTTTTATAGGTGGGAGCAACTTTATTTTGGCAACTTGAGAGTTGCAAAGACAGGCAAGTAATTGTTCAGCGAATGAGCAAGGCTGTTTTTTGCAAGATGTTTTAGGTTTTATTCTTTTTTATGTTCATGAGACCAATCTGAAGAGTTACATCGATTTGCTATCTTTCCACAACAATGCTAACTAACAATTTATTAAATCTATTAAAGGCTTTTCAATTAAGTTTGCACAATTTGCTACACCTGGTTAGTTAGTTAGTTCTAACCTATTGCTTTTTTTTTGTGGTTTAGCATCTTCCAGGTGAGCCTAGTGCATTGGTTAATATAAGATTCAGTTAACACAAAACATGGACTAATTCAATAACCAAGTTATTGGTTTATTAAACTCACATTTTTTTCCTTGACAAAATTAGAGGTAAAGTGCGTTTACAATTTGATGGTTGGCCACCAGATTTAATGTTTGTGAAGGTTGGAGATACTAAGGATTGCAAAAAAAAAAATTGGAATATGCATGCTGCCTGTGGGTTGCTGTCCCTTTATTATTATACTGTATTTTATTTGATTTCATTTGGAGCTGTCCCACTTCAAAGCCACTGTGGACAGCTCACCATACACTAAACAGAATAAAAACAACATCATGATATACAGTATAACAATAGCCAGACTGGGAAAGAAGAAAAAGAACAAGATGGCAAACATGGCAACACCCAAACATATATTAAATTACAAGTGCATAACTGCTGAAAATTGTTTACTTTTTCTGCTGGTGAATATCAAGATGGGTTGAGCTGTTTACCCAGTTCCACTGTTCCTTCAGATTCTGCCATTAAATTTAGACAGTCATATTCAGTTTACTTAGTGCTCATTGCCTGATAGCTATAATCTCAATGCTCCTGTTATTCAAACAATTCTTGTTTTTTAAAAAAATAAAAGTGCAGCAAAACTCTTGTAACCAACTTTCCAATCTTCTATACTTTGCTGATTTTTGTTTCCCATTCCTGACAGTGCCAACAGATGATCATGCAATCCTTTGTTTTGGCCCATGCCCTGGCCAGTGATGTTGATTTTCACGTCTTTACCTTTAGCGAATTTGGCAAAAGTCACATCAAAAGATGCCGCACTAGTCCGGATAGTTTCATCCAGCTTGCCCTTCAATTAGCACATTTTCGGGTAAGACACTTGGAGGAAAGTTGTTGATTTATCAAATGGATTAATTGCAATTGGATTAAGGTTATAAATGTTTTGCTGATTTAAAAACATAGTAATTATTGGAGAAAAGCCTTTTCTTATAGCAGAATAAGGAATAACTTTGATTGAATTTATACAAAAGAAATGAATTGGAGCTATTGTTTCAGGATTGTTCAAGTTTCTTATAATGAAACTTTTAATTTTATAATTTAAAAAATTAAAATTATTAAAAGTTTCTTATAATGAAACTTTTAATTTTATAATTTAAAAATTATAAAAACTTATAATTTTTGTTAATGGAATATATTGGATTCATGCTTCCAGTAGAACATTTGGCCTCATCTGATCTAAGAGGCTGTATATTTCCTTCTCTTCAGTATCATAAATTAATTTGCTTAATTTCCAGGGACAATACTCCAATAGGGAGTCCTCTCTTGTTAATCCAATGTCCTCCTCTTGCTGTTCTAGGACATGAATAAGTTCTGCCTCACTTATGAAGCAACTATGACTCGTCTTTTTCGGGAAGGCCGAACAGAAACAGTTCGTTCCTGTACCAGTGAATCTTGCAACTTTGTGAGAGCAGTGATGGATCCTGCTCAAACTGTGAGTTCTGCAACATTATTGAGGTGTTTTTGGAAAAGCCAGTGGATTATAATAATTTGTAACACGAAATTAGTAACAAAAGGATCAAACAAAAGGTTTGATGCTGCTGCAGGTAGTTCTCAACTTATGACCATTTATTTATTTAACAATCATTCAATGTTATGACCAAAAGAACAGAGATGGTAATGTGGGGGGGAGTTGGAGGCTCAGGATTGGGAGAAATGGCTTGAATTGGAGTAGGTCCTCTGCTGACAACTGGTAAAATTCACTTAATGGGGGCAATGGGGATTGCATAGTAATCTGATGGCAATCGGGATTATGAAGAAAAAAAGACAAGAAAATAATGAGTGAGTGAGAGGAAGAAAGATATCTTTAGGGCTGCTCCACTGAGGATAGATCTGTGCCTTTGAGGCCCTCTAAATTAAGCATGCATCTTTTCTTTGCCCCTTCCTTGATTTCTCTCATCCCCTACTCATACCTTGATCTTTCTTATGGAAAAAGAAAGGAGGCTGAAGGAGGGAGTGAGAAACTTAAGGAAAAGTACCAGGAAATACTAGTTTTGAGATGGACCAACTACACATTACATCCTGGACTCAATATGACTTGAAAGAATAACTGGATGTTCAATCAACACTTGAAACTAGAATATCATTGTCACCCTTCCATTTCAGAACACAGCAGCTGATATGAGGCATATGATAATGGATTAACTAGCTACAGTCAACCCTTGAGACTGATTACCAAGGCTTACTAGAGAAGTACCATCACATAATATACCAGAAAATGCCAATAGAGACCTCACAACAATCTCTACTACCATCATAACCCAACCAATGAATTGGTATACACTACAGCTGCTGTAATCCTTGAGATGCTTGGCTACATAATTAAGAAGAACAGCAATAATTACCCCACCCCACCCAGAAAATTAGGTTAGAGATCAAGGCAACTTGGAGAAAATTTAGTCAGCTGGTGGAACTACAGAAGGGTATGGAGATTAAGGATAAGGATTGGCTACTAAAAAAAAATACAAGGGTCTGGTTCCATCTGAAGCCCTAGTTTAGACTGCTAAACAGAGTCTTACAGCACTGACAACCAGGCTAAGGAGATACACTAGAGAAGCAGAGGCCAAGAAGATAAATACCCTGTAGACCATGCACAGTGTACTCCCAACTGCAATGCAACAACACAGTATAGCAGAGCCATCATGAGTAGAAACTGAACAATACTGGAAGAACATAGGGGAGAAAGAGAAGATACATTTTACTAGTGCAAAATGGCTGCAGGACCTGAGGGCAGACACAGCAATATCTCAGAACAGAAACCAGTCCCCATCACAGTAGCAGACATCCAATAGCAGGTTAAATATATGAAGAACTATACAGCATTTGGCCCAGACATGATCCACGCTTATTGGGTAAAGAAATTAACAGCAGTGCATGAACATCTAGCAACACAGGTGAACCAGTTGCTACCACCAGGGTCCCGCCCATACTGGCTAACATAAGGAAGGACAGTGCTGATTGTGAAAGATCTGACAACAGAACAGGCCATTTAACTACCAGTCAATAACCCATCTCCCTACCACATGGAAAGTCCTATTGAGCATCATAGTCACCAAGCTGTAGGACCATATGGGTCAGTGCATGAGGACAGCTCAGAAGGGCATTGGGAACAATGCCAGAGCCTCAAAATAGCAGTAGTTTATAGATAGAGCAGTCACCCAAGATTCAAGGTCTAGACAAACCAATCTGAGCATAGCCTGGATTGACTACACAAAAGCCTATGACTCAATGCCACACACATGGACTTGTGAATACCTATTGTGAATGCTATACAAAATCAATAGGACAATGTGTGTTTGAAGTATACATGGAAGACAAAACTGAAGCTCAACTCAACACAGCTTGCACAAATGGCTATCAAATGCGGCATATACCAAGGTGATGTATTGTTCCCACTGATGTTCTGCATAAGCTTGAACTGCCTCAGCCAAATAATCACATGGCTCATCCCATTGTCTTCCAGCACTCAAACCCACAGAAAACCTGCCTTTGATCTCCTTGCAAAGAACAGCCATCCAGACACTTATAGTTGATCTCCCATCCTCTCCTTATTCAGACAGGTTCCAAGGAACTGTCTATTCATCAGTTCCTTGATATTTGCTGCAGTTGTTGGCTCTGTTTTCAGTTCAAAAACTCAAAGCTGTCTTCAGTTCACCATATCTCCCCAAGAAGTTTCATTTATATTTTGAAGACTAAATGCATTTTTAAAAAAAATATCTGTATAATAAAATGCAATGCAGTATAAAAGCACAAAGAACAGAAAATAAAAGATACGTAAAATATTTTTAAAAGCTTAAAACAGTGTTTCTTAAAGTACTGTCCTAGGATTCCCAAGTGTCCCCCAATACCTTCTCAGGGATCTACAAAATCAGAACTGTTTGCTAACTTATGTTGAAAAATAACACAATATTAAAATCTCATCATACAATCATGACAACCATACTGCGAGTGAATACATCAATTTTAATTTTTAATGCAGTAAATATTGATAAATATAATGCATAGAAATGGAAGTTCTGTTGGCAATCTGTATAAACTTTAAAACTGGGGAAGGGTCCTCAGAGAAAATAGTTTAAGAAACACTGGTATAACAGGTTGGGAGAAGTAAAAAGCCCTTTTTTGGCACAAATAGAACAAGAAAATGAACCTTGGAAGGGAAACCATTCCAGCTTTGGATTATCACTGAAAAATTCTTCTCCCTAATTTCCATTCATTAGTCTTCATCTGACAAGGTGAAGAAAAATCTAAAATTTGGGCAGCAAATCTGGTCTTCTCCTTTAAACCTGGTCCCAGCAAGTCATGACAAATCCATTTCTCTTTCCAGGACAGTGCAAGATTACGCCTCTTCCGAGTGGCAGCTGAGAAACACCAGAATCTTTATCGGCAAGCCATGACAGGTGGAGGCATCGATAGACATCTTTTCTGCCTCTATGTTGTCTCTAAATACCTTGGCCTGGATTCTCCCTTCCTACGTGAGGTACATTCTTATTCTATGGGAGGAGATTCCCAAAGACAATAGTTCTTAGAAAATAAGGTAGAAAATGAGAAAAGTAAGTCATTTTTATTTCCAAATCATATCTTGAATCTTGCAGGTTCTTGTCCCATGAAGGAAAACTAGACAGGAGCATTCAGCTCATCCCAAGTTAAATTGATAAAAAGAATCCATAGGATAATATCACCATAATCAGTTTTTTTTGGATTTTACATTGGTTTTATATGCGTTGAAATTATTAGCCATTTCAAACAGAAACAAAAAAAGACATTCCTATTTCTGGAGACAGAACTTCCTATAAGTATGGTGAAGGTCATTTTTCCTTTAAAATAGGTGTTCTGTATTTTTGCCAGAACAGGAAGTGAACTCAATCAGCAATAGTCATTAAGGTTGTGTTTTAAAAGTTCAAGGTCCGCTTGACTCCTTGTGAATACCATGTGCCAGAATATTCATAAATGCAACAATAACTGACCACCAGACTTTTAAGAAAAAAAAATCACATTTTCAGAATTTCACCATCTTTCTGATAAATATTTAAATATGTAAAAAAAGCTCTGGTAATTTTTATTCAATTCACTAAAAAATTCATTACAATGTTCTATATGCATGTTGTTTGGAGCTTTACATTTCTAGATTAAAATATAACAATCTCTTTTTTTTGCAATGAGAGGGAAGGATTCCCTCTGATTTTGCTTGTTTTTAATATTGTGTTTCGGGTTTTAAAACATGCTGGGGTTGATTGTATTTACTGCTGGTAAATTGCTAATTTCCTTTACAGGGGCAACCATCAATTTGGGGATTTCTACTCCGCTTGGATAGTTGGTTTATTCTATATACATTCACTAGAATCTGGGGAGCTATTTTACTATCTAAACATCCTTTTTCAGCCTAGAACCTCCTAATTCTGTCAATATCTCCTGCATAAGGTAGAACCCCTTATTCTGCATTACTTTCAAATGTTACCTCTTGATCCTGTATTCACAAGAAATGAATATCAACTAAAATTGTTCGTCTTTGGTTAGACAAGTTGATTTGCTTACACCCTGGTTTCTTTCCTTTTTATCAGGTGTTATCTGAGCCATGGAGACTCTCTACTAGTCAGACACCTATTCAGCAGATAGAGCTGTTTGACCTTCAGAATAATCCTGACTATATTTCTTGTGGTGGTGGCTTTGGACCGGTGAGCAGTGCCAAGACTCCTGGATTTTTTGGGGGGGGGAATGGAAGATGCATGTTTATGAAACCCAGGATTCTGGATTCACTAGGAAAGTTGGTTTGCTGTAAAAAATAGTGGGGCTTTGGAAACAAAAGTCCTGTTTCATTTTGCTTTTTCTTCTCTGTCATTGGAAAGGTTGATGATGATGGATATGGAGTATCGTACATCATTGTTGGGGAAAATCTCATCAATTTCCACGTGTCATGCAAACTCTCTGGTCAAGAGACAGTAAGTCTGGATTAATGGTTTTCCTAGCAGGAGAGAGGATGATGTGCCGGGGAATAGGATACCTTGGTGATTGGGTATGGCATCAGTGGTAGAAGTAGAATGTTTTTGGTGTTATGTTATCAGTGGTAGAAGTAGAATGTTTTTGGTGTTTTTGGTGTTAATGTTTTTGGTGTTAGACTAGGCTGCTAACAGAGTACACACAGTCTGCTTTTAAATAAAAGTTTATTTGTTTCTTTAAAATTATCTGTAATGTTGATCATACACAGCCATCTGTCTCAACTATAAATGTTCATAGAAATAAATATGCAGTGGCAAATCTCAAATTTCTCATGGCCATTATAATCCAGGTGCTGGGCATGTTTATTGCTGCCTTATCCCCTACAACTCAGTAGCTGATTTCATGACACATTTCTTACCCAAATTCAATTCTTTCATAAGTTGTCCTATTGTTGTTTGAGTCTTCTGAATGAGCTAAACTGATGCGTTTTAAATGTCAGGTGCTATCAAGTCCCAAGAATGGCACATAGAGTTACTTCTGAGTAGTTTCCTTTATTGTGCCTCACCTGTAGACAGAAACCTTGCCAAATTAAAGCAACTACTTGCATCATTAAAGATATTCTCTGAGAACTGCTATGGAGGAACCATCTTAATTCTCTTTCTCCCAGTCAATCTAAGCTTCACTGCCTCATGGCCTTCTGGAATGCAGCCTCTCCCTCCTGGGAATCCATACCACATTCCACTCCAGGTGCTGGACTGTATAGGTCATCCTTATGGCAGCAAAAATTGGATATAAATGTCTGAGTTCTCTCATTACACTGAGTCATTTTTTGATGAACCATGATTTGTTGAAGAAACTATAGTGGGGTGGATTCATATGTTGTGCAAAGCCACAAACAAGCAAATTGCTTAAATTTAATATGTGTGAACCCAGATAGTATGGGTGTATGGAGACAGATCAGTTGCCCTGCTCTCCAGAATCCCAGCCACTTTGGCTGGGGGAAAAAATACAAATTATCAAAGACTTTGTCTTCTAACACTGATTTAAGATTATACAACTTGAATCTTGCTTGGATATTGCAAAAAAGCTTTCTCAAAAGGCTACTGGGCTTTATTGGGTTTTTTTTTTCTCTTGAAAACATTTTGTTTTGTGGGGAATGGCAGGAATTTTACTTTCTCTCTTAGCAGACTGCCAGACATTAACATGCTTAGAGATGTTCAAATCTCCTGGGGGTTAATCTGTACCCTCAGGGTCATCTGAATCAGCATGCAAACAAGTGAGAAAGCTATCTTGGGAAAGCTATCATTGTAAACAGGAGATAAGCGATATCTAATTCCTCCCCCTCTATTTAGAGAGAGCTGTTCAATTTTAAGATACATAACTTCTTTGACACCTCTTTAAAACCAACATTCTTCCCTGTCCAAAATGTGAACATTGCTGTCTTCAAAGGAATGACCCTTGTCCTTAAGACCTGGATGAATCTCCACAGATACTTTGCTTGAATGATTCATCTGTTTAATGCTTCGAACTTTCACTAGTGAGTTTATGGATATTCCATTTTCTTAACTAAATTTCTTTTTCCTTCCTCTTTCCTACAGGATGCACACCGTTTCGGGCTTAATATCCGGAAAGCCATGATTGACATCTTGAATCTTTTCCAAGTGAACAAAAAGGTCTTTGACACAGCTGGCCGCTGACTGAATAAACGTCAGCAAGATTGTACAGTTAGTTACCAATGACACGTTGAAATGTGTTCTTCTCTTCACAAATCAACGGGATCTTTGGAAACAGGACAGGGGGAAGGGATGCCCAGAGACCAGTCCTGAAGATTTCTGCAAGCACAGTGGAGTCCATTTTTGGATTTGGAGGCCTAAATACTGAATCGATACCATAGACTTCTAGAGTGCTTATCCACCCTGCCTACATTTCTATATTTTCTAAAGATCTGATGGAAAGGATTGCTAACTAAGGCGTGTTTGTGGACAAAGAGCTTTAGCTGGATTAGTACAGAGAAGCTGGGAGTGAACCAGGTTCCTCCTCTAAACTCCCACATGGATATTCCAAAGCTGCGCCTCCTCAGCCATATGCAGCGAGCGGCTAAGCATCTCTTCTCCCTGTGCTTCAGCCACTTCAGGCCACAGCCACTGGCTCCATCTTCTGTTCTGTGTTTCACCTATGAGAGATTCTGTCCCTGTGGCAGTGACAGTTATGCTATCCCTATAAAGTGCTTCAAATAGGATGATGAGTGATATTTTTGAGGGGAACCAAGTTCCTCATTTCCACCTTTTAATGCCCGAGATAATAAGAAATCTCCATACAGGGGGAAGGAATCTTAATGTAAGCCAGAAGATCAGTGGTCTGTCTCTCAGCTTTATAAATGTTAATAAAACCCCTGGGTGGGAGTTCTTGCCAAAAAGTCTGTTTTTAGTCACCTGAAAGGGGGGAAAGTGACAAGGAGCATGTCTAAAAACAGAGTCTTGAAGGAAGAGCTCAGTTGCAGAAGTGCTTAATGTTACCTCTTTTAGACGTCCTTTTATCAGACGAGCCATTCTTCTGCCAGTCAGAGTTTAGCCAGAGGTTTAACAAGCTACTATCTCTTTGCATCATTTTTGCAGCTATCCCTTGGAGCCTTAACTGAAGTTAAGTATGGAATAGACAAGACAGTATTTATACATGCTCAACAGGAAGAAGTTGGAAAACTGAAAAAATGGGGCACTGCTGACTGTGGTTTTATTAAATTAGTGCACTGCCTGTCTTGCAGTGAGTGACTCTGGGCAGTTTACAATGTAGTTAGAAATGTAGATGGTATTATGTCCACACGTACAGATTTACTATTTCATTCAACTTCCAAAAAGGATCTTTTGCATTACTCTACTTTCTGAGAGTTGATGGCAAGATGGAGAAGTTTTTCAGATTTTTAATGTCAAATGCATACTTTTTACATTGGAACTATGCTTGGCACAGTTCTTTGCACTAGAGAGCAAAGTACCACAGAGAAAAGCAGCATTCCCCCAAGGCTGTCTCTGCAGAACTCTATCACCCTCTGATGGCTCATATGCTCTGGGTCACAAGGCATGATCAGGCCTGTGGCTGTAGCAAGCGATAGAAACAACAGAGACACAGAAAAAAATACTAAAGGATAGGTCTGAATCTGATGGCAAAATTACTCAGTAATGTTTGAGGCTGAGAGAAGCTGGAACCTTCAGATCTTAGTCTTTACAAGGGATGGCTAATAAAACAGACAGCAAAAGCATCAGGCCTCAGTTTAGTAGTTATTGTGCATTTACCAGTGGGAATCTAAAGCAAGTGATTATCCATATATATAAAGCATAAACCCTGTGGTTCAGGAAGTTGTAAGTAAGGTCATGCATTGAGTTACATCAAAGAGGCACAAGTAGAAGAGGCAAGGGCAAGAAGCTTTCATCAAGGCATTTTTGAAAAATGGAGGCACAAGAAAGTGGGTCCTTAAAAAAAGTCCATAATTTAGTTTTGACCTTAGGGTTAAGCAACTGTTGAGCAACTGAAGGATGGGGAAAGGTGCACTTTTAATTTGTATTTTGGATGGTTGAGAGCCACCATAGGCAGAGAAATGACAAGGGGCATCAAATTGGATGAGGGAATTGAATTTATTTTTAAAATGTGTTACACTTTGCTTTAATACTCATACCTTTTGGCTTCATTTCCTGCCCCTGGAACAGCAGGCACAAGTAGTCCTCAACTGACAACCACAATTGAGACCAAAACATTGATTACTAAACCAGATGGTCATTAAGAGAGGCGCACCCATTTTACAACTTTTATTGGCCTTAACTTGTGGGATTTCAAGAGACTAATTGCTCCATTTGACTTGTCAAAAGAGGATGCTCGGCTTTGTACTTCTGAGATGAAAGAACTTGTTGAAGATTGCTACAAGGCTGCACAAGGACTTAAAATGATTAAAAAAATAATGGATTTAAAATAAAGCCTGCCCCAGCCAAATGCTAGTGGTTCTCTCTTGACAATTTCAGCTGCATGACGCCAACAGCTGGAAGGGAGAGAAAGAGCAGAACTAAATATCTCTTTGCATACAAGTTTATTTCAGAAACATTTCAGTGATTCCTTTTCTTTTTCTTCCATCCCATTGTTTCTCAGGCTTCCCCCTTATTTCCCCCTATAGAACAATCTGGGAGAGGACAGATCATTAGAAAAGGACTTTGAAATTAGGCAGCAAATTGTCCTTTTCTTTATATAACTACCAAGGGATTCAAATACTATGCCCAGGGAATAAACAATGAAAAAGTGATGGATTCCCATATGCATAAAAAATACATTGATCAGTAAAACAGAATAAAACGGACACTTTAAAACTTCCAGTAACTGAGCTTTGCAAGACGAGTGAAAAGAAAACTGGAGAAGGGCTAATGCTAATTTGCTTATTAATGAAAAAAAAACACTTCTGAGCTCTCACATCCCAAAACCTGAAGCTTCCACAGGGAATGTTACATCACCAAGAATTCACTATTTTTGGAATCTCTCTTCTTTCAATGCCTTTAATTGCTCCAGGACCAAAGTCTGATGTTTAACTAACATTTTTTTCACATTACTGTCCTATATCAATTTTAGTGCTATTATTACTCCTATAAAATACAGGCTCAGTTATTTGTAGGGAGATGCATGCAAATGACAAGCAACATGAAAGTGGACAGGAAGACCACTCATTGAGGAGCTGGTACAAAAACTACAACTGAGCAATGTGTAGCATTATTCAGCTTTGAGTCACCTTTGGACTAAGAAAGATTTACTGAGCTGCACTCCCCAAAGCCAACAGGGCCAGGGCAAAACAAAATTTAATTTACATTTATCATTACAATTAATATTGTTGATTGTTCCATGTCAATATAGTGACTTTCACTTTCTGTCACATTAAATCTACCATTCAGCACTAATGAGAGTTGCTCAGGAAAATACATGCAAGATTTTCATAGGTTGCTTTCAATTCTTCGACTGTGGACTGAGTCCCTGTGTGACCATAGCAGGGAAGAAGCTAAGATTAGTGAGAAAGCAAATCTGCTTTGCACAGTTAAGGTCCCAGGTTCAAATTCCAGTCTTTCAAATTAAAATATTTTTAGTAGTGTTTAGAAAGATTTCCACCAAAGATTTTGGTAAGATGACATCAGATTAGAATGGGGACAAAATTTGGACAAAGGCAGTGTTGCAGATTGTACACTGATAGCCTCCAGATCTCCCAGTAAAAGGCCATCTCAATCTAGCCTGCACTGATTCAGGGACAGAAGAATGCACCAGAAAGGCTGCACTCTGGAATCTTTTTTATTGGGGACAGAAGGGTCTGGGGTTAGCCTACTCTGTGCCTTATGGTGTCACCGTCTTCTGCAAACGCTGGCAGCTGGGGCATATGTCTTCTGACAGGGCCCGCTGCTTGAGCTCCTCCAAAATGGGTGCCATCGCATCCTCAAACATCTGTCGCAACACTTCTGTATTCACAATGCTGTAGCTATGGGTGGGAACCAGGAAATGAAGAAAAGGAAAAGAAGAGGGGATGCCATTTACACAGACTGTCAATGTAAAAAATATGATTGGTTTATGTCTTGGAAGAGGGAGAAACAACAAGTACAGCGTGAAGGAAACCCCCTATGCAGTGCCAGAAGATACTGTAATTTTATAATGCAGTTTTCTGCATTATAAATAATGTATATGTGAGACATCTCTGAACATGAGCTTATTTGATATAAAGACAGACAAAACACAGATTGAAATCAACATCACTTTAGGACAAATTCCCCTTTTTCCAGGACTGGGGAAGATGGTCTTAAAGTACTGTTAGGAAGAGAAAATAAATGGTACGGAAGAGGAAAAGAGAGGAGGCAGTATGTGTGAAAAATCTAAGCTGGAAAGCAAGTTTTAAAAAGCAGCCATTTAAAATCTGGCTCCTCTTGATCCTTCTAAACATGCATGCCAATAACATGAGCTTTAGTAACTTGATTTTTTAAAATAAATGAAAACAGATGTTCTCAGTAATCTAAAGCCAATGCCAAATATTGAATTTTATATAAAACTGCATCTTCAGCAGCAGCCAATTAACTGTTCATGTGAATAGCCAATCCCCTTGTTTCTGTACTACTGAATCTATTCCTCTGTGAATTGGAAAATTGCAATTATTTGCTGGTCCATGAAAGAAAATCTGTAATGTTGAGTCAGTATTTCTGGCTAAAATACTATTCATGGCCAGCTTAAGCAAGAATTTTGGGTAGTCCTTGTTAGAAAAATCTTACAGTTTGTAGCTCTTCTCATATATCATGCTGTTCCAATAAAAGTATTTCTCATCCTTCGTAATGTTAAACTGTGTGGGCTTCACCTCATACTACCTGGGGAATTGTGGGAGTTGAGGTCCATACAGCTTAAAATTGCAGTTGAAAAATACTGCAATAGGCTATAACAAAGGAAACACGCTCAGTGTCCCTTAAGCTGTATCAACTTGGATACCCAGGAGACATTCCTACTTTGTCACTGTGTCTGTTCTCTTATACAGCACCCACTCTTAAGATTCACATGGGCCCAACACTCTCTTCTAAAGGCTCGAAATCTGGCTTTTCCCCCAGGGAGGTTTTGTGCCAACTTACTCTTTTTTTTATTGATTTTGGTTGTATGAAATTACTTTGGGAATATATTGTATTTTAATGTTGGGAGGTTATTACACATCATTTTTTCTTGGTGTACACTGCCATGATTCACATGTCAATTGGGCAGCTATTAAATTAATCAGCCATAAAATTGTATGTTTGGTTTAATCTTAGCTTTTGTGGCCCATTTGGAGATTACAAACCATAGGTTATCCCAAGTCTAGCACTCTATTTCCCATGTCAGAAACATCCCAGAATGTACTAGCATAATTCAAAGGCAGAATGCCAAATTTCTATTGTATATTTTTTGAGTAAAAAAAAATACAAGAAAGAATCAGAATGGGAGCCTGAGCCCCAGACTTGAAATACATTTCTATTCTTAACAAGTTCCTCTATCAGAAACAAGAGGAAACCACTTTGATATCTCCTTTCTCGCATAAGCAAGTCACTGAAAAAGCTCCTGTAGCCCACCAGCAGGCTGGGAGGTCAAGCACAGCCCAGGAACATCTTTGGTTTATGGCTCAACATTTGTGAATATAGCCAATAATGCTTTGCTTTGTTTAATAAATTGTGATTAAGCAAATCATTGCTTAGGAGCTCAATTCACCTAATTTTGCCCTAATCTCCCCCACCTCCCTTAGACTAGTCTTTTGTTTCTCACTATTGGTTTGACTGTATTCCTCCATTCTGACCCTGAGGCTTGAAGTAGGTACCTGGAACACCTAGTACAATTAGAAGGAGGCCGGTTGGATGTT
>JANHZU010004596.1:59184-74759 GCA_032468055.1 Acrochordus granulatus
GAGGTGGCTAATTGATCCCTAGCCATCCTCACCCCCCTTTTTATGTTCTAAATCTTTTGCCTACCCCGCTAGTTTACTGGGTTTTTATTTTGTTTTAATGGTTTTTTTGTTGGTTTTTTTTAATTTCTATTTTAATTGTTTTTAATATATTGTTTTTTACTGTTGTTAGCCGCCAAGAGTCTTCGGATTTCGGTGGCATATAAATTTAATGAATAAATAAATAAATAATATCTTGTTCCTATCTTGGATAACTGACTTTGTTCCAAAAAGTAGTGGGGGGCAGTAGACAGAGAGAGAAAAGCTAGCCAGCCAGTGCTTTTTACTGGTATGCTGTACAAATGTACCTTTAAAGAGACTGACAGTAAATTTAGTTCTCTTTAAACTTTGCTTATGTTTGTCTATACTACTATTAACCATACTCTTTTTTTTTACTTATAGGGAATCAGAAACGCTAACCTCCTGTAGAAAATCAGAACCATTGTCTCCAATTAAAGATAACAATAACCAACTCACTCCAGACACATATGATGAAACTTTTGATAAGTGCAGTGGAAAATATTTCAGTGAAGTGGTGCTGCAGATCTGAGTAATTCTGTAATCACTATTATCCAGTTTCTGGACAAATTGAGGTTAATTATTTCTGGACGTTAAAAAAATCAAAGTAACACATGTATAAATATGGACTTCAGCTACTGCTATCAATTTCTTTTTTGAAAGAAGCAGAATGAAACAATATAGTGCTTATTGCTACCTTGAATAAAATCATTTGATACAAACAGACTATATCATTAGTATGAGTGCAAAAAAGCATTTGGAAAAAGCAACTTGAACAATTAATTAATTTAGATTTCAAAAGATCACATTGCTGAATCTCAGCAACATAGTAGAACTAAATAGTAAAGGAAGTAAAATCTGAAAAGTTAGGAAAACATGTATTATCTTTAAAGCCTTATAATATTAGTGACACTGAATTTGTTATAGCCATAATCAAGTAGAGATGATAATGGACTACATATAAGTCTTTGAATGATGGCAGTTCTTTAACATATCAAAATATATGCATACCTACTCAAACAACAAAGGAAATGCTTCCCTTTTATATCTCCATTATTTTCCTAGCAGTACTCCTCACCTATATTTGCTATTAGAACAATAAGTGTTTTAGATACAAGGCATTTAAAATGCAATTACAGTACATATCCAACTTATCAGAGAAGGAATTGCTGTTCAAAATCAATTTGGTTGTATCAGTTTGAGTACACTGAGAGTTTAAAATACATAATTTGGATTTAAGACACTATTACTTCTGGTCCAAACTACTCGGGCCTATAATAAGATACAACCAATAGACTGCATGTGACCCACCAAGCAGCCTACTGAGGTTCACTGGTATTCTTTGAAAAATAATCCACAGCCGCCAAATGCCACCACCAGGAAAGCTTTATTGCCTAGGTTTTCACAGCCTTTTACCCTAAAAGACCGGGTTCTAAGCGCTCCAAACACCTCCAGGCCTTATAGACATTTTCAGCTACCTGCTGCCCTACACTGCTAGATATAAAACAGCTGGCTGGCATGCCAGGTATACCTTTGTGACCCACAATTAAATTTAAGTTATCAATCTTAGATAATATGCTGTATGTAAATAATATAATTATTTGTCTAAAACTCCTACTTGGATCCATTCTGCAGGCAAAGCAGTTGCCTTGTGATAGCCTTCACACACCCTCTGAACTCCCTTTTGCTGGACAGCAGATCTGCAGAGGGCAGTCTTTCTCATCTGGATTTTCTAAGGGAGTTTGCTGCCCTAGATGCCATTGAGGGTGCTACCCTGTTGTCTGGATTGAGGTAAAATCCAAACATGAGTCTTGTCCTTTGTTTTTGGCTACCAAAGATCTTGGCCTGGCTCTGCTCAGTTCCATGCCACTTTAGTCACGACACTCTTGTCAAAGTTACCTCAGCTTTATCAATTTGGCAGCCTTAATTCAGGTAAGCAGATATGGGTTTGCAACCACAGTAATGCTGGACTACCTAATAGTTGGGCTTGAGTGTCCTATGGAGCTGTAATGTGGCTTTTGTGACTTGTCCAACCCTAGCTAAAACCATGGTTTAACATGATGTGTGGACTCAATCTCATTAACTTCCTAGGATGGTAATTCAGGACAGAAGAGGCAAATATCTGAGGAAATAAGCATAAAAATATATTGGAAGGGGACAAATGTAGATAATTATTTCTTTTAAAAAATATATTTCTCATGGTATGTTTCTGTTTTCATCTCTAGGCCTTTCAAACTGCCAACTGGTACTTGCAAAAATGTGGGCCCCTTGTTTCCAAACAGCCTTCCTAGTCATTGAGTACAGACTGAGGTAACTGTGCAGCAAACCTGGCACATTTTAAGAACAACTGCTTTCAACGGACAGATGAGGTTGCTAAGCAACTGGCAGTATGGCTAATGGGTCTATAGCTTAATCATAGTTCAGCTGGAGCATGTGATGTTTAATATGTCAGAGGCTCAAAGCTTCAAAATCTAAATATTTGTATTGGATTTGAAAGGAGGTTCAGGGAGGTTAGCAGCCATGAATACATCCATCTTTTCAGAAAGCAGTGCCCATGATATAATTTAAAGGGGTCCTGTGGTTCAGTGCTGAATTGCTTTTGGTTTCCCGTGTCTGACATGGTCTACTGAAACTACTGATTCTTCCAACAGAAGGATGGAAGAGAACCATATTACTGTACATGGAGTGGGAAATCTGGCCTCAATAGCTGCTTTAGTTCTATACAAGATCAGCATTATCCAGTCAAGCATATGAAAGACTGGTGGAGATTGTGCTTTCTCAATATTTTGTAGCTACTGGGCATACCCAGTCCTTGTTTGTCTTAATACTTTTTTCCCTCCTAAAAACTTGTACTTATCTAAATATGGGATCTTCAAAATCAATATCCTCCTTTTACCAATAGATAAATTGTTTGACTATATAAAATATAGAATGCATAGTTATATCACTAGGAACTATTTCTAACTGGATATCACAAAAATGCTTTCTCAAAAATCAACTGGATTGTTTTGGTTTTCTCTTGAAGACTTTTCCATTCCCATCCAAGAACTTCCTCAGTTCCAGTTAACTGGTTTGAGATGGAAGAAATGTACACCTTCTTTCTTAATATAAATTATAAAGTATATAGCAGTAAAAATTATATATAATTTCTAAATTATAAACTATTAAAAAAGTATAAATCCCTTCCATCCCCCACCAGTTATTTGGAACTGAAGAAGCTTGGATGGGAAGCGAACATCTTCAAGAGGAAGACCAAAAAAATCCAGTTGCCTTTTGAAAAAGCATTTTTGCAATAATCATGACCTGGATGACTGAGAATCTCCATTGACATATTTCTAACTGGTTTTAGAAATGTCAATAACTACCCAAATGCCATTTTAAAGAGAATAGATAGGAGTCTATCCATAAAAATTTAAGGCTGTGTAAACCATTTGAAAAAGCTAGGTTGCTTCTTGAAATGTTAAACATGTCCTTTGGACGGTTTGTTAGTTGGACAATAACTGTCAGTTGACTGTTAGTTAACCAGAACAGGAACACTGTTGGTTGCTGTCTCTGTCTGCACATGTGTGTGCATATGCAGAGATGCTTCACTTCTCTGAAAAGTGGCAGTGTTGCCTGTACATGTACATATATACATATAGAACAAAGAGCAGACTTCAAGTGCTTGAGCTTTTCAAAGGATGTAGTTGCTCATTCAGTCACATTAACACATTTTACAAAGGATGAGTTGAATGCTTTGCACTCTTAATAAACGTGTCTTATATTAACAGTGACATGCTAAGGATAATGTGGACTATGGTGGTTTTCATAGTTTTCCTTATCTCTTTAAGAGTGAGAGCCGGAATTGAACTATACTTTAAATTTGCAGTGTCCTGTCCAGGGGTAAAATTAGCTGAAAGTGTACCAAGTTTCTTATGACAATCATGGGCAATGATATTCCAAATATTAATCTTCCCCAGCGTTCCAAGATGATGCCAGGGATTGAACCTGGATCTTTGGTGTGCGATACACATGCAATATAAGTGTACCGCTTTGGAGTAAACAGTTTTTAAAATTACTGTGCATTCTGATTCAGTTGTTGATAATGATTTAATTAGAGAAGCAAGATGATGCTGTTCTCTGTTCTTTCTTTGAGAATGTTATCTCAGGTGCCTCTGAGCACCTCTTCACTATAATACCCTTTTAAAATTTAGCATTTACTGAAAAGACTATGAAGAGTATCTCAATGACAATATCAAGGAAACTTTAAAAATAAATAGCATTGGAATGTCAATAGCTACACAGAATTGCTTAAAACATCTGGACTGTGCTATCAGATTGCTCAAAGTATCGCAAATAAAAGTCCCATCTATTGTAAACAGTGGAATAATACAAGTATTTAAATAGTTGGCTGAAAAACGGTTAGATATCTTTCTGCGTTGCTCATAAATTTGCTATATAAGCAGTTACCATGTGAAGTATTAACTTCATATGCCTCAGGAAAAATTACCTTGTGATTGCTTTGTATTTTTTTTAAAGTTACCTAGGATTATATTGAGTAGAGGCTGATAAGGGCAGTAATTATCTACTTTCTTAGCTGGATAGATATAACCTTATTTGCATGTATTAAACTGATATATAAAGCAAGTAGCTTCCTTGCGTAAAAATCAAAGTAGCATGGGAACTGAGTAATTTCTGTAAATTTTACCCTCTTTTCAGTTCTCAGAATAATTCTAGCATATATACCAAGAGATATCTGAATTAAAATAGACAAGAGTGTCTAGTGTACTTGTTAAGTTTGTAAGTTTCCATCTTACTATTTTCCCAGGTCACAGTTATCCAAATAAGTGTACCATGAATAAGATAGCTTGGTAACACAGTGTTTGCTTCCTCATTAAAAACACAACCTTTATGAGAGGTTGCTACAACAGCAGGTTCAGCTGGAATATTTTGAAAGGTAGATCAGGAGGAGGAGGAGAATTGTTGAATTCTTGAAAATCTAGAAATCTATATTCTGTTCAATTTCTTTCTGAGGATAAGAGCCTATGATAGAAATAAAATATATGCTGGCATATGTTTGCTCCCTAGACAATAGAATTCATATTTTCCGCATTCCCTTTCAAGTATTTGTTGTTGTCTTGCTGTGCAGAGAGATTACTGAGGTTAGGTGATCCCAATCTTGGTGGGTCTGTTGCTTGCTTTTCCTTGAGAATAGTGTCTCTCATTACCAGGAATGTTAGCTCTGTGTTAGACTGCATTGAGGGCTTGAAGGAATACGTATAAATTGAAGTTTTGAAGAACTTTGATAATGTATTTCAGTAGGCATATAGCTCTGTCTAAAAAATCCTCAGTGACTTTATGTGAAGAGAATATTAGTTTTGCTCAATATTATATTTAGAGGTTAAATAATCAACCCTTGCAATGATGTTAAATCAGATAGCCAATGAGGTTAGGGAGTGAATAAAATGGAAAAAAATAATCCTTTGCATCACTTTATGATAGATCTTTGTTGGCTTAAGGAAATTAAAGAACACTATTTTTCAGAATTTGTAAGTGCCAAGTAGGGTTGTTATCCTCTGTGCAAAAATATACAGTAAATAGTATACAGTAAATAGTAAGAAACAAATAAAAGCTCTGTAATGAATCTCTTGGATGTGGTTCAGCAAATGCAGGACAAATTTCATCTTGAGCCAGTCTCAGATCACTGGGGAGATCTTGACCATCACAGCTGATCACTTGCCTTCTGGCTTTCTTGTTCTCTAGACTGGATTTACTTCTTTCACTTTATCTAGAATATTTATTAATTTCATTTTTCCCTTGAGGTATTTGGAGCATTTAATATTTTTACTTTCTGACAGGAAGCAACATGTGAGATTAGAATTATATCTAGTACTTGGACAGTCAGTACTGATGCTCCTTAAACGTGTGCTCTCTCCACTACTTTTTTCCCTCTACACCAGTGACTGCATATCTGGAGACCCTTCTGTCAAAATTCTGAAGTTTGCAGGTGACACAATAGTCATTGTACTAATTAGAGATGGAGATGAGTCTGCATACGCAGGGGACATTGAACACTTGGCCCTGTGGTGCAGTTCAAACAATTTACAACTGAATACACTCAAAACTGGAAATGTCAATGGACTTTAGGAGGAGTCCTCCTATTCTCCCCCGCCCCTTATCATAACAACAGGATCAGCAGCACAATCCTTCAGGTTTCTGGGCTCTATAATCTCCCAAGACTCAAAATAGACAAGCTAACATTAACACCATGATTAAGAAAACACATCAGAGAATGTACTTCCTACATCATCTCAAGAAACTCAACTTGCTCAAAAGATGCAGACACAATTCTATAGAGGAACATTGAGTCTGTTCTTTGTACATCTATAACTGTCTGGTTTAGTGCAGCAACCATGCCGAATAGGCACAGAGTCCAACATGTAGTCAAGATCACAGAAAGAATAAGTGCATCTAACCTGCCCTCCATGTATATTGAGAGGATCAAGAAAAAGGCAGAGGAGATACCTGCAGGCTCCTCTCACTCTGGACATACCTTGTTCAAACCTGTTTCCTCCAGTAGGAGATACAGGCTATTTTATATCAAAACTATCAGACACAGGGACAGTTTTTCCCACAAGCCATCGTATAGCTGAATGCTTGACCCATAATATATGATCATACTACAAGATAGAACACAAATGCAAAGAGTTCCAAATTAACCCATAAGCTCTATCTAATGTGTATTAACGTTTTTTTTTAATTCTATACTGATAATATTCCTTTCTACTGGCCACATACTCACTGTTGGATACCTAACTTTGTTACTGTTTATGTTACTATTTTATACTGTACTCTTGTAAATATACCAAGAGGCACTGTATCAAGTCAAATTCCTTGTGTGTCTAACCATGCTTGGCCAATAAACCAATCAGGCCAATAAAACTGATCTGATCTGGTTTCTTACATTTTCTTTTTTGCCTTGTTATCCATCTCACTATTCAGATGCTCTGTAATTAATAATGGAGTTATTGGAAAAGAAGTATTTCTTTCTCAATGTTATGAATCAAGTGCTAGTATTTTTGTCACAATGCTTTTTAAGAGAACTATGCATTCTGCCAGAAAATATTTTATCAGTAGGATTTCTGAGTCTCATCCTGAAACAAGTTTATTGATGTTCATCCGTTGCTTCTCTAAAATTTAAGAGACCAGTAGTAGATGAGATTATTGTTCATAAAAATCTATTATAAAAAATAGCAGTCAAGTCAATGGTGTATACAACTGTACTGTATTTGGAATAGGTAGGAATAAACCAAAGTAAAGATAGTTAAATCTAACAAATACTGTTCCTTCCCCTGTCATCTTACTAAGCTTTCTAGAAAAAGTTTTACTTGAAGATGGATCTTTATTCTCTAAAAATATACCCCAGAGATGTTGTCTTAATTTTACAGAAATGGGTTCCAATTAGAATCTGTCACATTATGTGATGTCTTTGATTATATGTGTCATGGATTTTTTCTTGGTTTTAATAAAAATCAGAAAATTTCAATTTGTAGGAAGATTTGCCTGGCCTAGTTAAAGGGTACAAATTTAAACTTCTTGCCTTCTCTTGATTTTTCCATCCAGAACAAGTTTTTTTCCTTCACTCAAAAAATTGCACCCATTTTCCTCTGCCATCCTCTCATAATATCCAAGCCCTTGCTGTCCAGTGTCCTTCCCTCCTTTCCCAAAGTTTAGTGTTCTGTGCTTGCATACTTGAATAACTGACCTCCATAGCTCATGGAGAGGTATGAAAGAAATAAACTATGAAAAGAGAGTGAAGGAATATAATTGATGCACTTGTTTTTGGGAGGGAGGATGGGACATGGGCAGAATTAAATATATTATTGAGATATATTATGGTTTTATCATAAATTATAAATAATTTCAAGTTAAATTACAACATTATATTCAAGTCATATCTTCTGTCCCCAAAGTTGAATAGAACCTGTCTACATTTCTTCCAGCTCCTTTGATCTTGTACATCTCCTTCCCAGTTCCTTCCTTGCACTTCTTTCATGAACGCAAAAGTAGAGGCAGACCAGGATGCAATTGCTGCTATTCTTTAGTTCTTAACCAATGCTTACAAGATTTCTACGTCACTGAAGCTTTGGCAAATGAGGATAGTCTGTTTAAAGGGTTCATTGGTGAGCCAGCCATGGGCTTGAAGTGTATTTAAAGTGGTATTTTACAATGATTTGTATTTTACAATGTTTCTTATAATTATTCTGCAGACTCTTCATTTTAGATGTAAATTAATTGCCATTTTACATAACTGAACTAAAGCAGTTAATAGCATCCCAATACATCCCTTTAACTAGTATGTAAAGCAGTGCAATTTGCATTCTAATTATTTTTTAAATCTTCTGCCCCATCTAAAATGATCTTCAGATATAAACAGTTGGATTTTATATTTTAAAAAAATGAGAGAATCAATCATGTTTTGCTTCTTCCTTTAACAGTTATCTAAATACAGCCTAATATACCCTGAAACTATCTCATCTTACAAAATCTATTTTGATTATCTCCCTATAGGTTCTATTTTAAAACAATGACTAAAAACACAATCACTTCTCTCCCCCTCCCACCTCTTAACACATATACAATTTTGTTCTATTTTCCACATGATTTGAAGAATTCAGAATCATGATTCTTCATGATTTGAAGAATTTCAAAGTCTTTTTCATTTGACCTTGTAGTCTATTTCTCTAATATAATCAGAAGAGCTAATTCCCATGCTGTTATTTCACATACAATAACGTATTTCCCTTGATAATATTAGCTATTGATGAGATTATGCTTCTATGTACAGTATGTTGCTGACCATCCATGAAAATATTTTATTTTCACTGATCTCTATCCATCCCCAGCAGTTTATAATGAATCATCAAATACATTAAAATATTTTATTATAGCATATTACTAATAAAAATAGAAGTATATAAAATAATGCATTAAAACATAAATGATAGAAAATCAGAATCAAATTAATAAATTGATGGTGACATTTCATAATTCAAAGGCTCTCCTAAAGAGCTCTGTTTTCAATGGTTTATGAAAAATACGGAGCTGACTGAATTTTTGAGAGAAATATATTTGAAAGTGAAGGAACAGCAATAGAAGAATAGCACTGAATCTCCATCCTTTTTATCTTATAAACATGGAGATCCATTAGCAAGTTCTCTGGGGATATCAACATCAGGCTGATTGGAGAAGATGGTTCTAGGAACCTACTTTGTGCGGAGCCATAAAATTGTTAAAGGTTTGCCCTGCCAGTCATGTCCAACTCTAGGGGGCAGTGCTCATCTCCGATTCACAGTAGAGGGAGCCAGTGTTTGTCCAAAAATGTGTCTGACGTGACTATACACCAAGGTGCACAGAAAGCTGTTACCTTTCCCACCAAAAGTGGTACCGATTTATCCACTTGCATTTTTATATGCTTTCAAACTGCTAGGTTGGCAGGAGCTGGGGCAAGTAACGGGAGCTGATCCCACTACACTGCAGCACTTGAACTGCCAAGGTGCCAACCTTCCAGCCAACAAACCAACATCTTAACTGCTTGGCCGTCATGTCCCATAGAGGGCTTTAAAGGTCAAAATCAACACTTTAAAATGTGTTTAAAAGCCAACAGAGTTCTGGTATCACATGACTACTAAGGTTTCCAGGTGATTTTCAAAGCTTGAACATATATATCAGTAGGTCATCATTCAATCATGATTAAATAGAATCAGAACAAAAAATATATATTATAGGAGTTTAGGAGAGGATGCATAAAAGTTATACAGTTGAAATGGCATATGTCATAGTGATAAAAATGCTGGTTCAAGAAGCAAAGAAAAGCTAGTAGCTGGCAAGTTCAGCACTGAATATTAAATGGGGAATAATGGGGGATAAATGGCATGATGTGGACACTTGATGTTCTTTTCTATAGGATACAAATAACTTTAATAACCTCTTGTGCATTTCTAAACACCAAAACTCCATTAAAGTAAATGTTTTTGTCTAATCCATATTTATGGTTCTGCCAGCAGGTGGTGCGTACTTTTATCATGCATATTTTGTTAAATGTCTTTTTGTTGCTTTATGAAACAAACAAACCTCTTTTTGTTCAACTAAGTGAGCTTTTAGCCGTCCTGGAATTTAACATCTGTTTGACAAGACTCACAAGATCATTAGCATTTGCTGCAAGCATGTGTGTAAAACATGATGCATCAGAGGAGCTAAAACATAATACCTTCAGAAGGGACTTCCCACTCGCAAAGTCTGCAGTATATTTTTCCTATTTTTTTTCCCAACACAGGAAAAAATGTGTGTGTCTTCAATCATGGTTGTCCAAGACCTTGGCAATGAGCCAGATTTTCAGGGCCCTTTGAAACACTAATAGAGTGAAAACTGTTCAAATCTGGGGGGAACCATATTCTGTATAAATTGTATATACTTTTTCTTATTATATGTATGAAAATAGCTTGAAAGCTGGGGTATTAAGGAACTGGACAGTACAAACAATGAATGTATGATGGTCTCCTTTTTACAAGACAGTAGGATTATATGCAGTTGAAAAAGCATTGATATATTTCCAAATCTAAATTTGGTTGAGCACTGATGGTTTAAACTTTGTGCTTATCCTAGAGATGACTTTTTTTAAGTACTGTATATAAAGGATATCTGGAAGAGCACGGTTTTAAAGTACGGAATGTACAGATTAAAAAATGAATTATTAGTTAGTTGTAAGTATTTTTCTTCAATGTATCTAAACCCATTTTAGATAATCTTATCTTCAATCAAAGTTAAAGCTCAGAGCAGAGTTCAAAAGGCAAGAATACAGCTTTGTGATAAAGCTACTGTTCTAGATTCTGGGGTTGCTGCCTCAGCCCCAAAGCTAAATTAGTCACATACAAGGTAAACAGTTGCAAAATGCCACATAGAAATTTGCATTTCTGTTTAAGGAGCTGAGCTCTTGCACTACTTATCACCACCCTTCACAAATTACGAATGTTTAGCAATTTATATCTGAGGAATGCATGTGGAGTTATGTTTGGTCGCTGAAGGACCAATTATGTGCCATCAATTTGACGACTCTTAATGACCACACAGATTTTCTTCATGATGCTTTGTCCCCAACTTGGGCCCTCAGCAATTCCAATGGTGCACTCATTGCTATTATAACTGAGTCTGTCCCCTTGCTGTTGATTGTGCTCTTATTTTCTTTCTTTCCACCTTTCCCAGCCATAGAGCCCATTATATTCCACCCTATTAGCCTCATTTCTAAAACTCGTTTCTGTGTAACTGTCAATATACAGTAAAGATGAGCAACTTGTCTGTGAAAAGATATCCTGTAAAGTTTACTATGCCATCATATACTCAGCAGTATTCCTCTTGGAGGAAGGAAGTACAGTAAATGGCTTTGATAAAAGCAGATAATAGAAAAATAGAGTTGTTTACCCTTGCAACGCTCAGCAAACTATGACAGTCTGGTACTCCCTAGTGCACAAACTATTCTCTGTTAAGCAGGCAATTCCTGTCCAGGTCACTGAACCTGGTTGTAAATTTTCATTATTTGCACTCATCTCCAGTAAAAGTAATAGTTTTTTAAATCAGATATATAATTTAAGGATAACACTGAAGCATATCACTACTAACTTTTTTGGCAGGCTGGGAGGCAAAATATGGGTCCGTGTCATTTGTTCAGGATGGCTTATCCCACTCCTCAGTTCTTCATTGGGTCTTGTCAACCCCATGGCTATTAATTTTGCAGGACAGCCCACATTAGAGAGAGCACCTTTCATCTTCAAGTAATTTGAATGATTCAGCTCTGCTGTCCAGCCACTGTCACCAAGAGAACACTTATCTTTTTAGGAGATATTCCTTACATTTTATTTTGCCAGTAGCTGCGAGACTTCCAAACATTTCCTGGGAAGCGTATGTCATGTATAAAAAGCCATCTTCATCTTTGTAATTTCTGTATACTTCGGCCAGAGTTAAAGACATACTGGCTAAACTCTTGTTGTTTATCAGCAGGTAGAAAGCTTGAGTAGCACTCAATGCCATTCTGCTTCTGGGTTAACAAAGAAAATAGACATATTTCTAAAAATATGCAAACTCCTTCACAATATATAGAGAGCACTTTATCAAATGCATGATTGCCACCAGAAAACCCTATATTGTACTTAAAAGTGGGAAAAGGAAGGAAGATTAAGGATTTTTAAGTTGTCCAGACTGTACAAGGTGAGGCATATATTAACATTTTTCTGGGATAATCTTTACAATGTTTAGTGTAGATAATTGAAGCTTTGTCACATGTTATTATGAATGTTTTTATTTATTTTTTATGTCTGAGTCAGTTTTTAATTCTTTGTAACTGCCTGGGCTAGTTCCTACAATTTTCTGAAAGTTTTTCAGAAGTGGTGTGCCATTGCCTCCTTCCTAGGATTGAGACAGAACATCTGCCCCAAGGTCAACTAGCTGGCTTAGTGCCTAAGACAGACCAGAACTCACTGTCTTCTGGTTTCTAGCCTGATCCCTTAAGTACTACACCAAACAGGCTCTCAGATATTTATTTAGCTTGCTTGTTACTAAGGCATTAACTAAAGTTGTTAGACTCCACATGGTTATAGAATACAAACAGCAAAGACAGGTTCACCTTGTTCCTCGGGTGTAGAGACTAGAAGAAGTTGGAGGTGGAGCTCCTTGCCATTTTTCAGTGATCTCAGTTAATTTGCATGCTACTATTTAGTGTGGCCACAGAACACAAAGCACATCCTTTTTAAAGATATGCAGTGTGCTTCCTAGTCAAAGCCTTTAATTTTTTTCTAATTCTAAGGATCATTACAAGTTTCTCATTCTTGCAGACAAAATTGTAATGACTGAAGATGAAATATTCTGAACACGCCATTAGTGAAATTATATGAGGCAAGAAATACTGGATAAGTCTATGACCTTGAAAACTGGCAATTAACAAACATTCATTGTTTCTGTGATCTAACTTTGTGCTACACTATCTCACTTGGCTATAAGGGATTCTGATTTTGAGATCAATAATAGTCCACAATAGAGTTCTTAGAGCAGTAAAGCTGAGATTAAAATAATGTTAACTAGTTCTACACTGTTTGGATTTATACTTTTTAAATGCCACTACAAACTCATAGCCAGCAGTTTTAAAAATGAGGAAAATGTTAATTTGCTAGATGGAATGAATAAATAATCGATTTTTCAAACCAAAATTAATAGTTACATCCTGGATTCTATGAATATAAATTCAGTGTGTACTTCAGGATGTGCACATGCACTTAGGATAGGTTTACCTAAATCTGTATTTTCCCGAAACTCTGGGCTGCTATCAATATTGGAATTCAAAGGTGAACATGTCAGAACTGCACAAGACTGGGAAAATTAGCTGAGAATAAAAGTAAATTGAAATAAATTTAAAGCTGTTAAAATTATTTGTGGTATAAAAACTCTTCAGACAAATGCATCATTGAAACAGTTTAGGAACATTTTTTTAAAACAAGAAAAAAGGCTAGACTGTATTAATCTAGTGTAGTTTTCTCACCATGTCTTTGTGCAAATAATGAGGAATACTTTGCATGAAGGCTCAAATGACTGAACCTCATCAAAGCAACGGGTGAAAAGTCACAGAAAGGTGTTGGGTAACAAACCATATTATTGCAAAGTTCCCAAGTTTTTTTAGAAGCCTTGTAGAAAAAAAGATGACAAGCAAGAGTGTGCACAGAAGCACTAACAGCCAACAAATAATAAATAACGTAATTGTGGCTTGCTACATACCTAATGATGGTTATAAACTGTGTCATAGTTAACTCTTGTGGTACAAGGAACTTTGTTTTGTCCAACAGAGGGAGGTATTTTTCTTTCTGATACCTTTCAACAATTACCTGATTCAAAAGAAGAAAGCACGTTTAAAAGCAATGTGAAAGCAAGACATGATAATGACACCTAATAGTATCAGCAGGAGACAATCCTAAGCACACTTATTGTTATCGGAGGAACATAACGAAGTCGGTGATCCTGCCGGCCAAGAAAACCTGCAGTAACTCGGGTACTCCTTGAAAAAATGCCAGGGATGCTTGGCGAAGAAGAGGGCTGAACGAAGAGAGGCTTACCGGAACTTTTGTCGGGAACTTCCCACGAATGCCCGCGACTTCTTCCACTCGGGTTGCTGTGCGAAAAAAGAAAAAATCCGTTAGCTTTTCTAACGGGACGCTGAGGTGGAAGACCCCTACCCCTGCGCAGCAGGCAGCGGACTTCAGATGGTCAGCCTCGCAAAGCCGACCTCCCTCCAGGCTGCACCGTGTTCAGGGCGAATCCTCCGAAAAGCGTTGGAAAGACCGAGCGCCCGACCGTGCCGGGACCGGGACGCCTTGAGCCATCCCCTCCTCGCCGCCGAGAAAGACGTCCCAGGAGGCGCCCGGGTTTGCTCCGAATTTAGGGAGAATAAGCTGACAGCTGGCTTCCCAATCAGTGCTCGACGCACCGTTCAGCCCACTCTCCGCCGCTTACCGAAACTTTTTCTTTGTTTAAACGGCCTTACAGGCTGGCAGTTATGCTGTAAAGGTTGCATTTTTCCCCGCTGTTAGAAGAGGCTGTCCCGCAACAGCTGCGCTCCGACTGCACCGCCGTGCAGGAGAGCCCCCTTTTAACGACCGGCTTGCGACATCCACGTCACTCTTCGCCCGGGTAGTGCGCCCGCCGCCTCCCCGCGTCTTCCCCCGCGAGCGGGCGCGGAAAGCCCGTCCGAGACTACGACGGGAAAGGGGGGAGTCGGTGGCGAAAAGTGACGCCCGGGGGCCCGGCCTGCGCGGTGGCACACGATCTCCCTCCCTTGGCCCAGGGACAGCCCACGTGGCAGGCGCTCTGGAGAGAAGTTCCCAGTGACATTTTTCTTTGGAGTGGGAACCTCGGAGCTTCGGAGGTTCGGTTCCGGCTCGCTCGCCGAACCCTCGTCACCCGGCTGCTCGGGACGATGGTGGCTGTAGTCAGTTCGTCGCCGGAATCCCGGGGCGCGGCCCAGAGAATGTGTCCATTGCCGCTGACAGCAGCCTCGCCCCCACGCGTTTCCCAACTTTGTATATCCAGGGTCAGAGTTAGCTGAGTTACACCGACGCAGCTGGGTAACTTAGGGTCATTAAAAAACCTTTGATTGGAAAGGAAACAGCTGTTTGTCTCACAGGTTTGTACAAGAGCTGCGCTGTAATTTCATCTGTTGGCCCCGGAGCCTAGCTGTGCTGCTGATTCGGGTTAATTATGGCACTCGTTCTGCTCTGAAGAACGCCCCCTTGAATCCAGTGGCACTCCAACTCAGTGAAGAATTGCATCTTTAATAAGTGAAAGTTGTTGGTAAGCAGGTAATTGGCTTATAGTTGCCTGGTGTTGCCCCTTTTGTTGGGTCTTCCCTTATCAGGTAGGTTTTGTCAGATGTTAAGGGCTCTTCAATTTCACCTCCTAGTTAAACTGCTTGGCGATGAGTGGCTGTAAACTAGTCAGATGTTTCA
>JANHZU010004597.1:53226-64513 GCA_032468055.1 Acrochordus granulatus
ATCCAGTCCAGATGCCTGTTTTTTAAACTTTGTTGCAATGCAATTACCCTGGACGAGTGAGAGTCTTCACAGACATAGAATTAGAAATATTTAACTTACCCGGATTAAACTGTTTGTTATCCCATAATCTGAAAATTAGCTATAGCCGAAAGAGTAAACAAAAGAAAAAGGGTTTACCTCTACGGCTTCAGCTGAATCTTTTGATTTATACTAAAACTAATATTACTATGGTTATACTATATTTATATTGACTGAAGAGGTAGAGTTTCTTTTCTCTTCTCAAGAATAAAGCTATTAGAGTAACAATACAAATTATATTTAATTACTCTTTTCAAAAATATATATTTTAAAATGAGATGCATTCTATAGTTCTGGAATACCTATGCAGCCTTCATTGATGACCTAAACTTCTTTTTAGTCTATTTGTATTTTTTTTTCAGATGTTTACTAACTTTTAAATTTAACCATATTGGCTTCTTTTGGTCACTTCCCCCCCATTTAGATTGTTTGCAGTTATCCTCCTTAGAAAAAGCCACTTATCTCGAGTCACTTTTTCATTAATTTCTCCTGCCATGGAAGCAAATTACATTGAATTTATTAAAATTTGGCTTTGAGAAGTCAAAGATCTATATTTAACCACACTCAGCTTCAGTTTTACTTAACGTGAAGAACTCCAGCATGATATGATCATTTTTCCCGAATGTTACTGCTATTCAACTGCGTCTACCAAGCCTGACAAGGAGATAATCACTCAGTTGCGACAATGGGTAATCAATAGTTCTCATGATATACCCTTTGCAATCAACAGCTATTCAGGAGATTATCTTTTCAGCAGTTGCAGCTGAGCACAGAGTCCCACAGAACTTAGAATTTCTGTCATCACCTTCCTTCTTCATCTCTTCCTCCTATTGAACTTCTGTTTGTATCCCTGTTCATTAATTTGCTTGGGCATTTGGCTTACCTAGTCCCATCCCACTCATTTGAGTACTGTAGAATATAATAACTTAATGAAGATATATTTTATGTGACAAGAAGAGAAAGAAAAGGGTTACATGAGAATAAAGACACACTCATATGTACACTTATACATATTTGTAAACTGTACACACATACACATTCTTGTACCACTACTATCCTGGAAACAAAATAGTTATCTTCTGCAAGTAATTATATTAAAATATTCTTCAGATATAATTATGTATCCTTCACTTCTTTTCCCTAGTTTCTTAGGAATTATTAACATTGACTAAGTGAAGTAACAACGAATTTAACATGTTAACAGCTCCTTTATATCTTAATCGATGGGAAGACAAGTGATGTAAACTACTGAAAATTAAGGCTGTAAATATTAAGACAGAGATATCAGCACTGCTGCACTCAATATTCTACTGATTGTGCTAACATTTTATAACCATGAATATGTTAGAAAATGACTGCCTCAGAACAAAAGTAAGTAGCATCTGATATCTGTGTATGTGAAACAGTGACTTTGGTTTGCAGACAGAATAGTAATTTTGTCAAGTAAAATTAAGAACAAACTAATAGAAAAAAGACAGTTGTTCTCGGATGCAAAATACCTCAAAATATTTTAAAAGCAAACAAATAAGATGATATAGTTTTAAATATAAAAATAAAATTTATATTACACTATAGTCTCTTTAGAATATATTATCAAATGTCATTTGCTTTTATTCTGGATGAAAAATATTTTACCGTAATTTTCTACAAAACATTCTGTGTAAAAAATGAATTTGTACTATCGTACAACAAACATTACAATCAGTGAAGAAATTTAAAGACAGGGAAAACTTAAAACAAAACAAGAAGTAGAGTTTGGCATTGTTTTTTAATAATATTTGATACTGAAACTCACAGACTAGGTCTTTTTCTATGTCTTGTTATATCCATCTTTGAGCATTCAATTTCTAAATTAGAGAAATCAAAAAGCAAGGAGAAATTAAAAATTAGAAGCATTTCAACATTGGGATAAAAAACTGAGCACAGTAAACCGAAGTGTTTTTAATCATTCAATATCTCTTTTTTTTTCATGGAATTCTGTAATTAAATTCCAATACTTTTTTAAAAAGTGAAGATGAACAAAGGCCTCAACTGTGGCTGTAGGAGAGATGAGTTGTAAAGAATTGCTTTATCATTTGTATCATCTATTTGTCTTGCCAAGGGAATACCACTCTTTGATTCTTAAAATCTTAATATTGCATTTTCCATTTCTACAAAGTGAATACAAATTGGCATAGAATTGGTGAACTTTTATGTAATTCTCTTATCTAAGAACCTAATGAAATATTAATAATGATTGTCAAGAATATTAAGAGCATCACATAGGAATTTACAAATCTGTTTTATGACTGCAAGTAAGAACTAGTAAATAACTGCTGTAAGGCAGTGTCAGCTCCAGTGTCTGGTCTTTTAGGAAAGACCAGATCACACCACATAAAAGCTACAACTATTTTTCTTGAGATTGACTTTTTTAAAAAGATTAAAAACTAATACCAATTAATGTAAAGTAAGAAAAAAATAAAAACAAAGAGGAAGCTAAAAGTTCAAGAAAGAAAAAACTAAAGAAAAGTAGAGAAGAAAGAAAAGAGAAATAGAAGAAATAGCTTTCAGTCTTCTTTAGAGCAATTATTAAGTTTACCTTGAACCATATGGTTACAACATAACTCTCTTCTTTCTATAATTGTATCTTATTTAATAATGAAAATTATAAATCATATTTTTAATTCATGCAAAAAGTCTTTAAGGGGTTTCCAGTCATCAATAAACATGGATATTGTCAATTTAGACATCTGAGTAAGCTCAACTCTTGCTTTTTGGTGTAATCCTCCAAAATAGTTACTGCTTCCATTATTTGTCCTCTGGGGACACCTCTACTGGCTTCCTCCCTCCTACTGCCAATATGTCACATGGGTGAGAGAGGGTTCCTGCAATCTATCCTGCCTTATTAAAAAGGAAAAAAAGTAAAATAATTTATGTTAATACAGCTCAGGGAATTTAAGCTTTATAGCATCAAGGCATGTGACTAGAGGAATCAGTTCTTCATCCCTCTGCTCCAACTCTTGTGAGATACACCAGTCTTATCAGAGATAAAATCAAACTTATTTTATTAAGAGAAAATGATAATGTTATTTATTCTTTAAAAAAATTAAACAATTGCATGCAAGACAGGCCCTCAATGGAACACACTTGAATTAAATAATACAGACTACAAAATGATATTATATAAAATTAATAACTTCATGCCTACCCTGAATGATTAAAAAGCTGTCATTAAACAGTCAAATACTTATATACAGAAGAAAAACAAGAATCAAAGAATCTTAGTACAGTTCCTAGCTAGACATTTTACCTAGTTCTACAAAAACAGAAAATTCTTGAAACAGCTACTGCTTCAGCTTTCCTTTTCTTAAAGTCCACTTTAATCACAGACTTGAGAACTTGCTTCTAGCTCACTGCTTTCCTAATCCAGTATACACATTTCTCTTCTGTGCTCCTCGGAACTCTCTTTGTTTTAAAAATCAATGGAAGTTTCTATCTCTAACCAAGGGACAGGAAGTGAATATTCCTCTATGCTGTGAGAAAGAGATCTCTCCATTAATATTGGATGCAAACAGATGCTGGCTGGCTATGAATGTGGTAAATCCATACCTTCCTTCAAACACCTCTTATCATATTTGTATTTTTAAAATGTCTTCCTCTCTTTTATTGAGTATTATGGTGAGTTTTTTTATTTTTAAATTTTTTATCAAATTTTGATAAAACTTGATCAGTACAGTGATTTTAAGTGTTTTACATTCACTACAAATGGCAAATGTTAGGAAAAGAAGAAACACAGTTGAATGTTTTATTGAAGTTGTTATACTTTGGTTATACTGATTATAATGTAACTATATGTAACTATAATGTAACTAACATATTTAACCAACATTGAACTTATGTCTACAATGTAATTGCAACGTTACACGACTTGGAATGCAGCACAATGAGGTCCCCAAACACAGTTATATGTACAATTATAGTGATTTCTATGGAACATACAGATGTTGGGGCAAAACAGATGTCGGGGCAGCTGAGAATAAAGCACCTAGGTGTATTATGTTTGGCTGCAATACATTTTAATGTTTGTATTATTTTATTTGTTTTTATTTTTAAAATTTTGTTGCCGCCAAATACCAAGTTTACCTTGGTGAAATACCAAGCAAACAAATTAAACAGAACTGCAAAATAGAATAAGGGACAGGACAGATTGAGGTGGTTTCATTTCCCATTATTAACTGAAAATACACACACGCGCACACCCGTATATACAAGTGTCCCCTCTTTTATCTTGTTATAAACTAAAATTCTGATTACTTTAGTGTCGCCTACATGGTACTTGCAGGACTATAAATCTTATTTTTCATTTAATAGGTTAAGTATAGAACAAAGACATTTTCTTTATCTAATTTTTTAAAAGGAGTTTGCCTTCAAGCCTAACTATATTAATATTAAATTATTTATTTGAAAAGTGAAAATTTACTGTTGGAATATTTATCTGAAATCTAGGCCACCCAATGCTTCTGTTGGAAGGGAAAGAAGGTTACTACTCTGTGACAAAACAAGGAAAAGCAGAGCATAATATTTTAGCTACTACCAAGAATAGTTTATTATGATGCCTCTTTCTTATGATTAACTTTTTGAACCATAGACTATATCAGAAACCCAATTATATTTCATCTAAAAGTAAGAATAAAAGCTCTTTCACAGCTAAACTAATATTCTTAACAATTGACAACTTCTTGCAATGTTTCTAGTCTAGTCAACTTCTGAACAGCAATCCTGAATATATTAAATTCATCACAGTGGAGAAAGGATAACAAAGATAAATAATAGAAGAATCAATTGTGCTATGCTCTTCAAGTCCTTCACATGTAAATTGGCTGATCTAGTTGACTCACTTGACTGCTTTAAAATGAAACACAACTCCTCAGAGAGGCTAACTAGCTCTGAAACAGCATAGAAAGTAACTGAAAACAATATACTTTTCAATGGATTTATCACTGTCATGTGCCATTTCAAAGGGTTACATGTTCTGTTACAAAGGTGTACAGAGCAACATTTAAATAATGATAATGTTCTTGAAGGAATATTGGTATTAAATTATTATATATGAAATAAAACTATTTTTGTACAGCCTTTCAATCTTTAAAAACTATTTAGATTCCAAGAATGAAAGAGACAATAGTTAAGTTATTGCCACCTTGTCCCCTCTCTACCCAGATCATTAGATTTTACACCAACTTAGGACATCAACTTGGCTCTAGAAAAATTCCATTCTGAAGTATATGTATCATGAACTTCTAGTGAGGAAAACCTCCAAGTATGACTGAGCATCAGCTTCTCATTTTTCCTACAGTAACTATTGCCTCAATAATTCAATCTTCTTGTGTTCAGCCTGGTCCCAACATTAGAGGTAATAAAGCATTAAACCAGTGTTCTGTTTTGATATGCCTTTTGCTGCTGAAATATGTTGTCCCTTATTAGTTCTTCCTCTTTTATTACAAATAATTCTGTTGCAAAGATTTGTCTAACAAATTCTCAGAGTTTTTTTTTTTTTCACCTAAATTGAGTTCCTCAATGTATGAGGATTTCTTTGAATTTTTTCTTAGTGAATGTTGAGCTTTTATTTTTTGGATATGGTAGAAGGTATATTGCTGCTGTTTTCTGCTATACAGTTGCAGTTTCCTTGGCTGTCCACACTATCCATTCTGGGTAAAAAAAATGGGAAAAGCTCCCTCATGATGGCATTTACACTACATTATACAACAAAATATTGCAAATATGTTTTATATCCCAATAGGTATTTAGAAAAAGCACAATAAAAACAATATATTAAATTTTTAAGGTTCTATAATTGTAGTCTGGAGCTTCACCTTCCACTACAAGAACTACCATGAGGAACTATAGTTTCTTAATCTAGATAATAATCCTGCTGATTTGCCTTCTATGATCCCCAGCACCATTTATTTAGTTTTACTCTGATTAGAGGCTTGCTGCCTGCAATATTTTTATGTAGAGGGAAGGAGTCAAAGGAAAAATTCTCATCTTCTGTTTCACTATTTAGTTCTAGCAATTTAGTTCTAGTTTGCAGATTTTTTTTTAATCTCTCAGTAAAAGAACTCTGTATTTAAGCCAGACTGCAATCATTCTCTCCATAATTATTCTTGGGGTTTAATGTTTTCATAGCAAGGAGAAAACTCAACTTTGCACAGATATGTGAAATATGATAGCCAATTCTGATGAAATATGACAAATGCTATTTTGTATTACTTTATTTCTGGTTTTATCCCCATGTATCTGACTGCATACTCATAGTGATTCTCGAGCATAAGCATTAAGTGATACCTCTACTACAGTATGCCAAATTAACTGTGCTGTCCCACATTCTGTAACAAATGAAGTGTCAACTGAAGGTTAAAATTCTATACTAAATTATCAGTAATAGATTTTTAAATTTCATTAGAGCTATGTAAAGAGTTTGTGTAAAATATAAATCACTGTTAAGATGATTAAAATGTTAATAACTACTGAGAGCCTTCAAAAACTGATCCTTAATATACTTTTCCTATTGTTGGGTACCATTTTTCTTTTGTTTTACTCCCATGCTTATAACATTCTCTGCCTCATCTCATGAACGGAACTTGAGCAGCAGAATTCATTTAAGATACACACATACACGAGTCATTTGAGAAATGTATTTGATCTCCTTTCTCCAAGGCACATAATGAAACATACTAAAAAGAAAATAGAGGCACTGAGCAATGATTTTTCATTATGAGCACAACAACCTTAACTATTCAAGGTATGCCATTTTGTTAAAGAAGTTATTGGGGAGAGGAACCAGATACAATTTGTATGCTGTCATGTACAAATTTTATGCCCTTTCAAACTATGATTTAGTCACTGGTGGCTGCATTAAACAAATGTGGATTTATTGAGAAGAGACCATCTCTGCAGTTCAGTGAGCTAATCAGAATGACTTCTGCAGATGAAATTCTACATTTGAAAATGAAATGTGAAGGACATAGATGAGCAAAACCGTTTTCTCCAAGGCACCAGATGACTGTTAGAACATGGGAGTGAATATATGAATTCACAATATTTTTATGCTGAATTTATATACATTACTGAAATGCAATATAAAGTGTAAATAATCTCAGTTTATTTACTCATCATACAAGGATACTTGGGAAACATATAGAGGTCTGTATCAATATAAAATAGTTTCAGCTTTACCTAATAAATTACCACCTGCTATGATGTGGTTCTTGATTGAAGAAAGTTCCTTGTCTTTCTTTTATCGCTATTAATGTGAATATTAATTATATATTAACTCTTACTGATATCAAAGAGATTAATGCAGATCAACTCACTTCAAGTAAGCAAGTCACTTCAACTAATGGAAGCAGTTTCTGTCAAGATATAAAATCTGCTTAGAACAAAGAAAGCTGTTGTAATCTAGCAAAAAAGTGGACAGAACCATGAAAGATCTGTATCAATCCCCAGCCAGACTGAGGAAACCTCATAACAAAATGAAAATGTTTTGGTTCTTGAGATTCAGCTATTCATATGGATTCAAGTTGTTATTTTCTGATTAATCAATAATACATTTACATTTGAAAAATTCACAAAACTAAAAGACTGGTGGAATTGAACAGCAAACACGAGAATGTATTCAATCCTTAGTCCTTAAAATAATGTCAAAACAACTTCTGCCTGAAAATAGTGTGTGTATCTATGTATACATAAATCCATCTCATGCCTTAGATGGGACTTGAAATGTTTCCCTGTAATATCTAAAAATAAAAGTCCAGTCGTCTTTTTAAGAAAGTTTGCAAAAATTGTTTTGCAATTTTGCTATAAGATACTATGTATGTTAACAACTTTAATGGTTATAGAAAAAATGGGGGAAGCACCTGAGTATAATAGTACTGTCATGAACTATTTTGCTGAAAATTCAACAAGAAATAATAATTTGCGCTTCAAATTATTCTAAGAGTATGAAAAGGAAAGCTCAGACTTGCATTTTAAAATTGTTTAGTGTTCCTTAGTTTATAAGAAATGCTAAGAAGTTTTAATCTTAGTACCTGGAATACCCAAGTAATCTCCATTACATGTTTTTAGCTTGCTAATTGAATTCCAATGGAAGTTTTTTTCCTTCCCTGTCTTATTTTAACAGCATATGCACATAAAAGTGTGCTCTTTTAAATGTTTTTAGCTTGATAATCTGTCAATGGCTTACCTTACTTTGTCAGACCTTAATTTTCCTACAGCATTTTAGCAGCTGTTTATTGATTTTTTACTTTTGGCTTTACACTGAACTCTATTTCTACTGTAAATATCGAATGTTCTGCAATTTCCATTTGATGTATGAGAATAATCTTATATTATCTGTTAAAAGAATGGCAACCCTGGGATCTCGTTATGCAAAATACTTTTTACCAGATATTTATATCTATTGAAAAGAATTATATGTATTTTGTGAACCTTTTCCACCAGAAACAATTGTATGCTTATTTACTCAGATGTAAATTGGGTTAATTTCCTACCATGTGTATTTAGAACTGAAGGCTAAGTATTTTTCAGAGAAACCATGCAGAGCAGAATATTTTTTTTTGAAAATTTTGGGGTACTAGAATTTTTGGCAAATATATTCCTTAAGGGTAGCAAAATACCCAATCTTTCTAAAATATACTCCTAGCATCATTAATTATTAGAATATTTTATCAGTTCATTTTTTTTACAAAGTATTAGAATTTCTTCGAAGTAATTTTTATTGTTTATGTGCCTTTTGGGAGAATAGAATCTCATTTACCATTAGGAGGCTCTAAAAGTTAGGAGACCCCTGAGGCTAATAGTAAAATGTCCTTCAAGTTAGCTGGTGTATTTGACTCTGGATCATGTGATTAAAAATACAGGTTAAAATTCTATCTTATATATTTTTGTTTCTTTCCTTAAAAAAAATACTTTTTTCATATGTGTATGCTTTGCATAGAGAATGACACAAGAACAAATTGCAGTGTTGAAAATAAAACTTCTAGGCACAACTGGATTGGATGTATTGTTTTTATTATTACCATTTTTATTGCCAAGAAGGCTGTTACATGGGAACTTGGTGATTTTTTTCTCCCTACTCAGCTTCCTCTACTTGGAATCCAGAGACCGGATTGTGGGCTTGTTCATGCTGGGTAACATCAGACTTGTCTGAAATAAGATCTTGTCAATCCATGATTTAGTGAGGAACATATGGGTGGATCTTGCATGTATCACTGAGACTTAGGGCTAAGAGAGGCTTTGATATGGTCCTCTTAAAAATTTGTTCATCTGTGTTTCAATTCCTGCATCAGCTTAGATGCTAGGACTCAGGAGGGATAACATGGATCTGTGATACCTTTGGGGTGATTACACATTGGACATGGTATTTTCCTCCAATCAATCATTTAGATGTGGAGGATGTTAACATCTGCCCTTAACATAGTCACATCACTTTTTTTTGGACTAGCGATTAAGGCAGCAGCCTAGAAATCAGGAAACTGTGAAATCTAGTCTTGCCTTAGGCATGAAAGCCAGCTACATGACTTTGAGTCAGTCACTCTCTTTCAGACCAACTCAACTCACAGGGTTGTTGTTGTGAAAAAAAGGAGGAAGAAGTATTAGGTATGTCTGCTCCCTTGAGTTATTTATAAAAATAATAAAGGTAGGATAAAAATATAAATAAATAAAATAAATAAAAATGTCCTGGTGTAGCTGTGGTTGCTGTTCTCTCCCCTTCCCCAGGGCTGGACCCATTCATGTAGTCCAGCATAGGCATCATATTGATTCTGTCAGTTTCTGGCAGGTGCTGCTGGGCAATTGCCCAATGATTTGGCAGATGATGAGGGCCTGTTTTACTTCTGACAAGAAGTTGCATCTCAGGGTCTTGACCTGTTCATCCACTCGAGACCTCTCTCTGTTGTCCAATCCCACTAAGCTACTTGCTTTTCCGCAGCCACATAAGAGATAAAATAGCCAAACTGATGCCTAGAGGATGTTGAAGGGTGAATATGACTAAGAATGGTGGAAAGCCATGTTTGGACCCACTCTATGGCAGTAAGAGAGGCAAAGTACTTTTATTTATTCTCTCTGTTTTGGCAGATTTCTCTCCAATGGCCCTTATCTGAGTGTCCAACACTCAGGGCCAATTGTAATGGCAATAATGTAGAGGAGGAACCACAACCAGGACAATGGTCAGATAAAAGAAATGAGCTGGGGACAGAATGCAATTTGAGAAAGCATCTCAGATATGGCTTTCAGTTCTCATGAAAATAAATGGAGAGAATGGGGAAGCACATTCAGACTTGTAAAGATTGATGTTCGCCCTTCAAGGTAGACCAGACTAGATTGCCAGAGTTATAAATGCTAGTATTATTTTATTAATAGGTTACAGTAACAAATCTTGCATGTTGTGACATGCCAGAAACATGCATATGATTACAGCAGAATATAAATGTGTTAAATAAATTCTATATAGCAATGTTATGAAATCCTAATGTAGCATCTCTAGACGCCCCTTTTTTAATATTATGTACTTAAAGGAGGAGGAGGAGACCCCTTGGGCTATTTTGAAGTATGAATTTCAATACAAACACAAATCTCCAAAAACTGAAGTAAAAAATCAGAGAGCAACCATTACAATTTTTTTTAAGTTTTAAAAACAAGTGGCTTGAGTTTCAGATATTTAAGGGTAAAATACTATATTCTGAATTTTGCTCTAATTTTTTGATAAAAAATATATAAACATCTCTGAGGAGAAGATTTAATATTTCTGGGACAAAACAACTTAAGATTTTTCATTTTCAAATTAGAGCCCACATATTTCAGCTCATTCATCACACTAAACCAGACTAAATTGGATATTTAGGATAGTAATAAAAAATAGCTTGATGGCTGTAAAAATAGGTAAAATATTGAGAAAAAATGTGTGCATATATAATTTAAAATTTTCATAAATCAGTGTGTTTAAGAGCAGATTATATATCCATTTGATTCAATTAGTTGACATGGCCAACTAAACTTTCTTCAAGGTGATCTACCATGTGGTATCTAACATGGGTTAACATGTCTGTGAAGACTCTCACTTGTCCAGGGTAATTGCATCGCAACAAAGTTGCATCTGGACTGGATTTTTCTCAAGTCGAAGACTTGGTCATTTTGACCAATTGAACTTAGTTTCAACTCCTCCTTCCTAGAA
>JANHZU010004597.1:67774-82300 GCA_032468055.1 Acrochordus granulatus
AAAATATAACAGGATCTTCAGAATATATTGAATTTTTTATTTGTTTTCCAGGCAATATGAGTATGTGTGTGCATGTCTAAATCAACATTATTAAAACATTTACCAATGAGTTTCATAGTTATTAATCAAATGTATCATAAGGATACAATCCAGCTTCAAACTTTTATATTATAATCACATTGCACTGATGAGCAAGAACAGTAAGCATTCAGTAATGCATGCCTCTAACATTATCTGAAGCTTCTCTATCTAAAATATATGTTTGACCTCCCTAAAAAATATAGATGATATAGCTATTTCTGAACTAAAAATTTCAGGATTAATCTCCCCTCCATATGAATCATACTATTCTAAAACCAACTCATTCTCCATAAATAGACTGTCCTCTTCCATCTAGTCTAACAGTTTCCTGTTAAATGATAATAGTAATAATAGATTTGTCTATATTTGTCTATTCTATAGATTGGTACTCTTATGACTACACTCATAGTCTAGTTGTTAGAAATATGAACTGGTTCATCCATGAATGAATGAAGACCTACCATGCCATATTTTTTTTATTATATTGGTGATATAGATGACATTGGGAGATATTTCTGAACTTAAACTGAATGATAAACCTGGTTATCTCCTTTTAGGTTAACTTGGGATCATATTGGGAATGAATATTAAATAAGGTGCCCAGATGAAAACTGTATAGAGTTCTGAAATCCATAACCCAACTCTACTAGAACATAACATCCCGAACTTGATATAATACAGACTATTTCTATTATTTACAATCAAATACATACTTCTTTGGATCTAGACACCTGAAAAGGACAACTCCAGGCTATTTCAATGTGTTCTTTTTGTTCTGTATTAATGTAATACAAAGAGAAATGTCTGTCCTATTGTTCCTAGACAGCATGCAAGTGGCTGTTAAGGCATTTTTATCCAAAAACACTTGATCAGCTTTTGATCTCTTTATCTTCATCTCTTTAAAAGTAACTTGAGCAAAGCCTCAAATTAAATTATTGCTAGGAAATGTACAATAACTGAATAAATATCTGAAATCATTCTAAACACAATTATGAAAATTAACAGATAATATCGTAATAAGAAGACTGAGAAAATTATTTGAAACAACTACAAGTAAGATTTGTTAATCTTTTTGGTCAATTTAGCTATAACAAGATGTTCTGTGATAAGAGATCTGGTATCCTCCATCCATAAATTTCTGGCAAAAGATTTGATGTTAAATAGTAATTAGATTAAGTAGACTTTGATATAATCCACTAAGGTAAGTTATTACTATCCCATTAAAGATGAAGATATATAATCTAGTCACCAATACACTAGATTGTCTATTAAAGATGAAGATATATAATCTAGTCACCAATAGACTAGATAGCACAAACCAGCTGATTTACATATCACAACTTTTGATGGCATAGTAGAGTCTATATGATATATTAGATTATTTTGTATAACTGTAGCTTCAGGGGAAGGAAGTGAGCATTGATAAGCAACCATCTATGATGAAACTACATAGCTTTTGCAAAATTCTGCAAGGGTCAAATTTATCCACCTCATTCCATAGGCTAGGCAAAATTTAGGTCCCTCATTCTTGACACTAGGAGAAGTATTCAGAATTTACAAAACAACTCACTGACTTTGATAAAAAAAATAACATCAAGAAAATCAGCATGGAAGCCCTCGGTGTTGGAATTGAAAGGAAATGACCCAGATGAAAGTAATCTCTATTCAACAGCTTTAAGAGTTGTTTATTTTTACAAGAATTTCTCCTTCTGCCTGCCTAAACTTCTGACCTTAGTATATAATCTAACAGTCCTCCTGGAAGTTAGCCCTCCTGTGCTTGATCATGCATAATGACTCTAGGCTGCCCACCTCTTTACACATAGATTAGGCCTTGTTTTCCCCACATCACTCCCCTCTCCATCATAAGCTCCCTCCTCCATGGGGGAGTCATCTGTGGCCCCCTCAGCCTCCATGGTTTCCTCAGAATCTGAGCTTCAATGAAAGTGAGAAGAGGAGGGAATTTATCTGAAAGGAATGTCCTTTCTCCATTTTAAGAGCCTCCATCAGCTCAGCAGATAAATCAAGCTGTAAAGGAAGTATGGGGTTAAGTTCTCTCTCCTCCTTTCCTCTCAGTCCAGTAAGACCAGAAGTGGAAGGCTGCTCAGAGTCTAATGGACCTTTCTCCTCTGCTGCCCCAAGATGGATGGTTGATGTCTCATTACAGGAGGCTTCACCAATGGCTCTGGCTGAAAAAAACACTGTAGGGTTGAGTGCCTGATCTCCCCTCCCTCTCAGCCCTGCTAGCCCCAAAGTAGAAGGTTGCCTCGTAGTCTGGAGGTATGGACACTTAACTTCTTCAATTGATTTCTCAGGAGGTATTATAACTGGGACCAGTAGCTACAAAGGCTGAGGCTTGTTGGGAAAATGCTGGTGAAAATGCTGTACCAAGAGTGGTGTGTGGACATGCTTAGCATTTTCCCAGGAGTGTTCAGATTTTGGGTAGCCGTTCCAATGAATAAGATATTGGATGCCTCTTCCCCATCTCCTAGAATCCAGGATCACTTCCACTTAGAATTCATGTTCTCCTTCTAGGACTAGACGGGGAGGCAGATTAGAAAGAGCACAAGTTGCTGGGAGGGGGCCTCTATCAAGAGAGAGTGGTGGAACACTGGGTGTGCTTTCATGGAGGGAGGGAACTGCAAGCAATATGCGACTGCGTTGATTTGCTGAACCACGTTGAATGGACCCACAAAATGTGAATCTAGCTTTTTGCATGGCCTGTTAGAATCCAAAAACTTAGTAGAGAGCCAAACCATGTCCCCCCTCATGTATTGGAGGTTCCTCTTGCCATTGGGCATTTGTAGTCTGTTTATAAGATTGCTTGGCTTGCTCCAGCTGCTGCTTTAGCAGGGTTTAAGCAGCTATTTGCTCTTGCAAAAAATCTACTGTCCCCAGAACACTGCTGTCATCTCTGGGGTTGTCTAGTAACAGTCTTGGGTGAACACCGTACAAAGATTTAAAGGCAGTCAAACTGATCAACTTATGCAGAGCATCATTGATGAAAATTCTGCAAGAGGGAGTAAGGATGGACAATTGTTCTGGGCATAGGTGCAATAACATATTAAGTATTGCTGCAACAACTTATTGTTTTTTTTCATCTTCACCATTGGTGGAAGGGTGGTGGGCAGAAGACAAACTGACTTGTACATTTAGAAGCTGGAACAGAGATCTCCAGAATTTGGAACTAAATTGTATCCCTAGGTCTGAAATTAAATTTGACACCATACCTCTGTGGAGAAAAACATTGTCCAAAAACAATTGAGCAGTCTCCTTGGCAGTGGGCTGACCCTTGCAAGAAATAAAATGAGCCATCTTGAAAAATAAATCCACTACTACCAGTATTGATGCATGGGCCTGAACTGAAGGGCAAGTCAGTGATAAAGTTGAGAGACGCAGTATGCCAAGGGCAGGAAGAGGTAGGCAGGGATTGTAAAAGGCCAGTAGGTTTCTGATGAAGACACTTGGCCCTTTTGCAGGTGTGGGAGGATGGGGAGGGGGTCAGCCAATGGATTTGAAGAGCCTGGGTCTTGCTTCTTGGAAATAAAGAACATGGGGGCTGAGGCTGGGGACTTAGAAGGTGATATAAAGCCCTTTTCCAAATTTCAGTCCAGATACTATTTTAAAACAATTAACTCCTTGGCAGACATGGGGTACTGTCTTTTGGTGGGAATCTCTCTCTTTTGCTGCTGTAAAATTTCTAACAGCCCCACCTGCATAGGCTCCTCTCCTCTTGCTCAGCTGCTGCAACCATTAGGGAAGGGAAATTAGCCTGGCTAGGCAAACGTACATGGGGTTTTCTTCAGCCAAAAATGCTCTATACCTCTTTTAGGTGTGAATCAATGACTATACAGAGCTGGTACACTTGATTCAGAGCCTGATGAGTGCAATGCTGATCTGATCACCTCTGCCTAAGCAATTAGTGCTGGCTCATTCCAGCCCAGATCAGCAGTAATCAGCTTGAACTCAGCTATGAAGTCTCCGACTCTCAAACTACCCTGGCTGAGCTGATTCATGCAGCAGGTAGCTGTGACTTCCCTTATAGGGTCCCCAAAATAACTTCTGAAGCTGCCCATAAAGTTCTGATAATTATCCATGACTGGGTCATTATTCTCTATAAAAGGTAGGTCCCACTGTGCAGCTAATGCTGTTAGAAGTTCAAAATGAAAGAAACTCTAGATTGGTCAGTTGGAAATTCCCCAGGACATGTGCCAATAAATAACTCACATTAAACAATAAATATCCTCATCTTATTTGCTTGAAGTGAACTTCTTGGCAAACATCCATGGATCTTCTGAATCCTCTTTGTAAGAGAAGGAGAAATTAATGTTGGAATTGAAAGGAAATGACCCAGATGAAAGCAATCTCTATTCAACAATTTTAATAGTTGTTTCAAGATTACAAGAATTTCTCCTTCTGCCTGCCTACACTTCTGACCTTGGCATATAATTTAATGGTCCTCATGGTGGTTGGCCTTCCTGTGCTTGATCATGCATAATGACTCTAGGCTGTTCCCCCTCTTCACACATAGATCAGGCCTTGTTTCCCCTGCACTCAGCTTGTTAAAACTTCCATTTGGCAATAGTTCACAAACATATAGATAAAGTGCTTTAAATTGTACAATGAAGGATCAAATACACAAGAGTAACAAAGGAGCTGTTTTAATATGTAGTTCAAATACATATCTCAAAAGCTTTAGGCTATCAGAAATCATATTATCATCAGGGGACAGGTAAAATCAATTGACATTTATTTTAAATCAGAAATTACAACTTTTCCTGCATAAAAGTGAAAGGAATAACAGATAAGAGACTGCTAGAATATATAACAGACTTCAAAAATCAAATTATTTTGATTTCTTACATAAATATAAGATAGATATGAGATTAGAATATAGATTTTAAGATGAAATATTATTTTATTAAAATCATTTGATTTGTTTCAAAAGAGAAAAATGGTTTATTTTATAATCTCTGTTTTGAAAATTGAACAGCGGTAACATTAAATCTGATCTGAGAAGTTTCATGTATTTGTTTTGAATGAAATCTTATTTATTCCAATTTTCTTCTATAAAATTGCTCCCTTTGATTTTTGTAAAGGGTAAGTATTATGTTGTTATTCAATCGTGCAGTCATATCATCTTCAGTGATTTTGGAGCCCAAGAAGGTAAAATCTGCCACTGCTTCCATTTCTTCCCCTTCTATTTCCAGGAAGAATTGGGACCAGTTGCCATGAACTTAAGTTTTTTAATATTGAGTTTCAAACCAACTTTTGCACTCTCCTCTTTCACCCTCATCAAGAACCTCTTTAGTTCCTCTTCACTTTCTGCCATTAAAATGGCATTATCTGCATAGCTGAAGTTGTTGATATTTCTCCTGATAATCTTAATTCCAGATGGTGATTCATCCAGCCTGGCATTCTGCATGGTGTACCCTGCATATAAGTTAAATGAGCAGGGTGACAACAGCCTCGTTGTACTTCTTTCCCAATTTTGAACCAATCTGTTCCATGTCCGAGTCTAACTGTTGCTTCTTGACTAGAATACAAGTTTCTCAGGAGGCAGGTAAGATGGCCTGGTACTCCCATCTCTTTTAGAATTTGCCAGTTTGTTGTGATCCACACAATCAAAGGCTTTAGCATATTCAATGAAGCAGAAGTAGATGTTTTTATGGAATTCCGTCACTTTTTCCATGTTCCAGCAAATGTTGGCAATTTGATCTCTAGTTCCTCTTTGGAACCCAGCTTGTACTTCTAGTTGTTCTCGGTTCACATACTGCTGAAGCCTAGCTCGTAGTATTTTGAGCATAACTTTAACCAAATGCTAATTGTTTTCCAACAGAATATACATAGTCAGTGTTATGAATAGTTCAGTAGAACAGAATAAATAATATCCTGAAATGGAATAACTATTGTATTGTACAGTATATTCTGAATACTTAAACTTTATACTTTAGCTGAACCATATACTACCATCTGAACCAGGGTTATCTATAACTCATACTGTCTAATTTGAACCACACTGATTTCAAAAGACATACAGACATAAACATTTAACTTGCATGTTGAAATCTATCATATTTAAAATGTTATAGGCATTTGGACTTGGGCACAGTGTATTTGAGTGGCAATAAATTGAGAAGTAATTTTTGTTTAATATGGAAATGTTACAGTTGAAATGATCCATTATAAATACAGATAATTTATTGCACATCTGGCTGAATAGTAACCAGGTAAATATGTACCTCTTCGTGAATAAGATTAAGGTAATACATAAATTAGATAATCCATGATGATATGCAAATTAAACAACCCATTACAATCATTAATGAAATACATTGAAATATTATAACTTTAAAAACATTTTTTAAAATCAATTTGAAGGTTTGGCATGAAGCCTAGAGAATGGGGACCAATGAAGAAAGCACATTTCACAAATTTAAGCAGTATAGTAAAAGCCATTGTTCATGTTTTTGTGAACGGCAATGAACTCAAAAGACATGGATAACCAGGCAATAAGCTATTTGTACCTTCAGAGGTCAAAATCAACTCTTTGAACTGAGCCCAAAAGGCAATGCATAATATGTATCTTTCAATATCAGGGTGATATGATCTTGATGTTCTTTCCCTGTTCATAAATCATGCTTATATGTAATCAAAGCTAAACAAAACTAATAGTGATTGTTTCTGTTTCCATTTTTCTGGTGGTTTCAGAAGAGAATTATACTGATTCCTTTAGAGACATTTATTGTGAAGCAAAAGATAGCAGCTTCGTGATAACCATTACTCTATTCTTCGTGTGGATTTTGTGTATGTTTTGTTATTTCTTGAATACTGGGATTCTTGTTGGTTTTCTTGTTATACTGACAATTTTTTTTAAAAATGTAAGCCACTTAGAGTACTGATTGAATTGAAATACTTACAATTTCCTCATCCCCAGCATTATTGCCTTCTATTTGTATCCCTTCCATGTTTCCCTATTTTTCTTCATTTCACCATTCAAAACATCAGTTAGAGACAAAAGAATTGTATCCCTGTAGACTTTAATTGGTGTTGGTAGCTCTATAAAACTGTAAGCACGATTAGGATCTTCTTGAACAGGAAAAAATTGCCTGGTTCAGGCAACAGAGAAGGTTAGGTGCTCATTGGAACTAAAATCTACATTGAACTTTCTAGATTACTGTTTTGATGAAAGTGCATTTCATCCTTTTGCAAGTTCAGTTATCTTATGATTTAAAATGAAGATCACTTCACTAATTAGGAGACAGCTGTTCAGTTAAGTAAATGACTCATAGAAGCATATTTATGGTATATAACTAATTTTCAAACTTGTAGAAACTTTAAAAGGAAATAGAAAAGAACAGCTGCTTGTTACAGTATCCTGAAGAGAATAACCAGAAAGATGTTGAATAGCTCTTAATTTAAAGACTAAATGATACAAGGCAGGAAATCCCCAAACATTGAAATGTTATGATGTGATTATACTTCATCTACTTCATAATTATCTGTTTTGTGTCGCTCATGATTACATAATTTTGAATAATAAAAATCCAGGGTTCAGTATGTTATAATGTTCAATTAATATTGTGGTTTGCTTATTTAATAGAAGATATTGGTTTTGATTCAGATTTTTCTCAGCCAGGTAGTCCCTCTATTGAGATGAGAAGGAGGGCAGTTTAAAACATTAAAAATGCTCACTCTGATCCAACTACATTGGTGATGTTTATGAAAGCATCTTTTGTAGCATTAACCAAATCTAACTAAATGTAACTAAATGTAAATGTAACTAACCAAATCTAAAATGTCATAAGTTCAAGATCTAACAATTCTCACTGCTTCCCACATACCTCCAGATTCCTACTTTTCAAGCAGACATTATCCTATCTCATACCTCAGAGCAGTTCCACATGACCCTGAATAGTTTTGGCAGTTGTAAATATACAAAATCAAGCAATTTCTTAAGTAAGATGTGCAAGCATTTTAGATGTATAGACAAAAAATAACTTTGTTATTTAATTTTGAATTTCAGTGATTGGGAGTTGAGAAGCAGAGTTTGTCACGATAGTTTTTCCAACAACCAATAACCATAAAACTTCAAAACCAAAAAGCAAAAAGAAAAAGTCCATTGAACCTTGAGAAATGCAGAAAAAAGAAAGCTCTTCAGCCAAGGCATTAGGTTTATAGAGGATAAGTATTGATATCTTCATTCTGGCTAAATACAGAAACTAGTGTAGCTTGTACTGTGTGCTATCAGGCACAGGTATTTCTGGGATTTCTTTCTGTGGCAGTAGATGGCATGGTAGTTTACTGCTAAAGTGGATAAGCTATAGAATGATATAGCTTATCTTTCCAGGCAAGGCTAGATGCCTCTTGTGTGATTCCCAGTAATATCTCAGGGGATATTTTTGTTCTTTGAAATGATGGTGTTTGCTTATCTTTGGGAAAACATGTGAGCATATGAGATTGAGATTGCTTCAGCAATTTAGTACAAGAGGTTCTGCTGAGATTTTTTCCATTTACTTTCATTGTTGGTATCCTAACAATGGGTGGCTGATGGGCATTGCAAAAACAAGTTTGGTAGCTGTCAGGATTCTACTACTGATAACTATGAGTTTTCCAACTACTATTTTTCTCCATTTGTTTTTCGTAGAAGACTATATATGCAAACTAAATCAGTTGACCATAGACAACTGGGTGCAGTTTGTTTAATCTTAGACATGACTGGGCCTATTTTGATTAAATTAAACCTTGCCAGGGATGGTTGATGAATCAAATAACTTTTTATTGGCATTCATATCCATGTTATGGAACAGGGTCATTGACTGATTCATACATGACCTGAATAGTACAGAAATGGATGCAATGATGGGTGTCTGTTAGGGAGCACATGATGACAAGTTCCTAAAGAAATCATTTAAATAACATGACTTACATTATTGAGTTGCATGTTATAATGCACATTTTGTTATTGTTGAGTCACTAATTTATGTCTGTGTCTTCACAAGCCCATGGACCATAGCATGCCAGGCCTCCCTGGAATCCACTGTCTCCTAGAGCCTACTCAATCCCACTCCCATCGCATCAATGATGCTGTCTAACCATCTCATCTTCTGCCATCCACCCCCTTCTCCTTTTGCCTTTAATCTTTCCCAGCATCATGGTCTTTTCCAATGAGTCCTCTCTTCACATTAGGGGGCCAAAGTATTTGAGCTTCAGCTTCAGTATCAGTCTTTCCAATCAACAGTCATTGGAATTAATTTTCTTTAGAATTGACTGGTTTGATTGGTTGTCCAAGAATCCAACAAGAGTCCTCTGCAGCACCACAAGTCAAAAGCGTCAATTCTGTGGCACTCAGCTTTCCTTTTGGTCCAACTCTCACAGCCATACATTACTACTGGGAAAACCATAGCCCTGACTGTACAGACCTTTGTTGGCAAGGTGATATCTGTGCTTTTTAATATGCTGTCTAGATTTGCCATAGCTTTCCTCCCAAGGAGCAAGCTTCTTTTAATTTCTTGGAGGCAGTCACCTTCGGCAGTGATCTTGGAGCCCAGGAAAATAAAATCTGTCACTGTTTCCATTTCTTCCCCTTCTATTTGACAGGAAGTGATGGGATCTGATGCCGTGATCTTAGTTTTCTTAATGTTGAGTTTCAAGCCAGCTTATGCACTCTGCTCTTTCACCCTCATCAAGAGGCTCTTCAGTTCCTCTTCACTTTCTGCCATTAGAGTAGTATTGTCTATCTGAGGTTGTTGATATTTCTACAACCTTAATTCCAGCATGTGATTCATCCAGCTAGGCATTTTGCATGTACTCTGTCAATAAGTTGAATAAGCAGGATGACAGTATATAGCCTTGTCATACATCTTTCCCAATTTTGAACCAATCCATTGTTCCATATCTGGTTCTAACTATGGCTTCTTGATCAGCATATAAGTTTCTCAGGAGACCAGTAAGGTGGTCTGGTACTCCCATCTCTTTAAGAATTTGTCACAGTTTGTTGTGATCCACACAATGCTTTAGCTAGTCAATGAAACAGAAGTAGATGTTTTTCTGGAACTCCCTTGCTTTCTCCACGATCCAGCAAATATTGGCAATTTGATCTCTAGTTCTTCTGCCTCTTTGAAACCCAGCTTGTACTTCTGGTAGTTCTTGGTTCACGTACTGCTGAAGCCTAGCTTGTAGTATTTTGAGCATAACCTTCCTAGCGTGTGAAATGAGCGCAGTGGTACGATAGTTTGAACATTCTTCAGCATTTCCGTTCTTTGCGTTTGGAACGTAAACTGACCTTTTCCAATCTTGTGGCCATTGTTGAGTTTTCCAAATTTGCTGGCATATTGAGCGCAGCACTTTCACATCATCTTTTAGGATTTTAAATAGTTCAGCTGGAATACTGTCACCTCCAGCTAAAGGTCTGAAACTGTCCTTAAATAGCTCCAGCTGAATGAGGTCTAGTACATATACAATATAATAACCAATACAGACAATTTATCTTTTAACTTATATCCAGCATTCACAAGCAATTTAGGCAGAAGCCTACAGATATTGTGCACAATTTGGAATTAAAATTTATTTAACCTCAGATCTTAACCTCTCGTACTAAGTTTATACCTTTGAATTCCAAAGCATGTAAAAGGTATGTGAAACAATTTTTCTACAACTTCTACAGCTGCCTTTGGTAAAGTATTTTCTTTCTTTCTAATTATAGATGCAGCTTTATTTATCAGTGAAAGGCTGCTTTAACTGAATGGCATCTCATTGTGTTATGCAAAAGTATATTTCAAGCATTTTGGGAACTATTAAGACTTCTTAAAAAAACTGGCACAGTGCTTTGAATTGCGAAGTGGTCTGTTCCTCCCTAAGGGAACAAGCTTGCAGCATACAATTATCACTACAATTGAAAGGTATTGTGATTCATTTCTTAAAGGAATCTCCATTCTCCTAAGCTGATAGTGCACATTTTAAGAATAGTTCACTGTTTTGACTGATTTATTTTAAGTGTAAGTTTTTAACCATTTAAAGCCTTGTAAAGGCATAGATAGAGAGAGCTAGTCTGGTGTGGTGGTGAAGTCAGCAGGCTAGAAACCAGGAGATTATGAGTTCCAGTCCCATCTTAGGCAGAAAGCCAGCTAGGTGACCTTAGCCAGTCACTTTCTCTCAGCCCTAGGAAGGAACCACTTCTGAAAAACCTTGCAAGAACTTGTTCAAGGCAGTCTCTAAGAACTGGACATGACTGAATGGAAGAAAAAAAATGGATTCAGTAGATGGAGCTATATTTATTTAGCAAAGGAAGGTTTGTATGCATCTCCTAATCACAATTTTTCTGTTCTTGTTTTGCTCCCAGAAAGGCAAAAAACTTGTAACAGTACATTGCAATTAACGTTTGTAATCAACTTTGAATGCTGAAGTATTTCAGCTAAGATAAATTATTTAAATATTATATTTATGTAGTTATGCCTTTCCTTGTATTTTTTTAAAAAATCCTTTAATTGGGAGAAATATTTAAAATCAGCTTCATAATTATCAAGTTTTTTTTATTTTAAACATTTCTAAAGCACACTTCATAAAATTTCAAGATAGTTCAAGGATCTTAATACATTTAAATAGATGCTATTAACAGTGTCCTCTATTTATGAGGACACTAAGAGCTGACACTGACTTTAATCAATCAAAGGAGCTTTATATGAAGTGCAGAAAAACCATAAGGAGTAACAGGCAAAAGTAATTAAAATAATATGACAATGGGAAACTAATTCATTCTCATTTATACCTTTCACTCTCTCTCCATATATTTTATCATAAATTATCCTAGCTTCCATGTATCAGCTCATACATTCATCCTTTTCTGAGTTTCCTATAGTCTTGTTTATACATTGATGTTTTTTCATGGACTTGCTTCATATATTTGTTTATACTGAAGTCTGGCAAGCTGGATACAGCTAGTGAGAACAGTAGTTCAACAATATTTGGAGGTACACGAATATTGTACTTCAAGAAGAAAAGGAACTAGTGTTCCTAATTACAGTTAATTAAATATTTTTCATTGGACAGCAGGAAGAAAGGTCTTCTAATTGAAGTCAGCTGCAAGCAGCCAAAGAGTCATCCAAAGCAATATTGGCTTGACATGTTGCATAAAGATTTAAAGATTGCCAGCGCCCACCCTGACCATGTCCATGACCACATCAAATAACACCAGTGAACCGGTACAGTGGACCCTGCCACTATGTGGGACAAGAGCTAAAGAAAAAGAAGAGCAGGAGCCAGTTGCCTCATATTTATTCAATCAGATATGCAGAGCATATAGATAGCAAATTAAATCTACAAAAGGTAAACTGGGAAGAAGCTTTACTATAAGATATTGTAAAAAATACTGAGATCATCTGAGATCTTTGTACTAAATCATGGAAAGTTTTTTGGGCTGCAGTTTGATTGCCTTTTACTTTATTCAAACTTTATAGATTGTGTTGAGATTAGAGATAGTCCTTAGATTACAACAGCAATTAGGACCAACATTTCTGTTGCTAAGCAATGCAGCTGTAAAGTTTGATGTTGCAGTCGACCACATGTGACTGTGACTTCTGACTCCCTGCTTGCTTTCTAATTGATTTTGCTTATGGGAAGTTGACAGGGAACATTGGGAATTGTGATTGTGTGACTGCAGTTTGCTGCAATGTCATAACCACCAGCCAGGAGCCAAACGCCAGGTTTGTGATCACATGACTAGGGATGCTGCAACAACCAGAACTTCAAGGATTGTGTCGTACGTCACCCTTGGTTAGTGCTATTGCAAGTTTGAATGGTTGCTGAATGAGCGGCTGTAACCTGAGGACCACTTGTAATCTTAATTTGCTGCCTCTGATTTTGTGAAATTTTGGTTATCATGCTGCAATTTAAATATTTTATTTTTACATTTTCTTTTGTTTTTGGCAATAATCAAACACTTTGGGTACTCTTTAACATTAAAAAAACCACATGCATACATACATAAATACACATGTACACTTTAAGCATTTGAATACATATTTGTATTGGCATGACATCTATAAATCATTAAAGTAGTTGCCATGGTGACAGGTTATATGTCACCATTAAGTTTCAACACTGCTTGATGTTTTTCAAATTGCTGAAAAAATAGTAATATGGTGTCAAGGAAACAATGTTTTGCTGGTAGATAAATGTCAACAGACTTACTGTTTCTGGCAGCTGCAGATGCTAATTTAACCTTTTGCTTTTCCTTTCATATATATCTAAGTTTCTACACAAATAATATATTTCCAAACTCTCACACTATAACAATTTGTGCCTCACACTACTGAATAAACAGAAAGTGCCACTGGCATTGTTTATTAACAGCCACAATTCCATATATTTTCATTACTGATAATTAAATTTCATACTCACTATTAGACGTATAATAGAAGATGCTTAATTAAATAATTAACTCTCATTTATGACTGTCATTACTTTTATATCTCAAAGCCCACCCCTTTTTAAGTACAGTAACTTTTTAACCCACCTAAAAAATAAAGTTGATCTTTAAGTAGTTCTTTCTAATCCTGCAATTAAGGACTATTAGGATGTGTATTTCCCAAAGAATTACACATAGTGTCTTCACTACAGTATTTTAGGAAGGTGCAAAAGGAAGTTAAGGGGAAGATTTAATGTTCATTTTATAGGTATCTCCTGATATTAATGTTGCCATTATTGTTTCATATGATTGTACAGTAGGTGTTTGATAATGTTTTGATTGTTTCTATTTTTATAAGTCAAATATTTTATGGTGAGTATCCTAAAAGACCTTTAACAAGTTAAAGTTTAACTTAATGATTGAGAATAAAACAAATAGGTTATTATTTATTATTCTCACATTTACAGGTAAAGTATTTAGGCAGAGTGACTTTTTTACTGGTATAGAAATCAAATTTGATTATTCTCTTCCCATTTATTCTGTTCCAGTAAAATCACAATAGTTTTAGAATTAGAGATCACACATAATTTGTGGTGATTACAAAGAGTTTATTAATGGACATTACTATGTTCTTCTTCTTGAAACATGCTAACAAAGGTATCCACCGTTAAATATTTATTTTCTAAAGAGAAAGTTTGGTCTCTCGGAATGTTTCCTATTGATGACACAGCAACTATTTTCTTTCTTGGAGTACCTTTGTGAAGTGACAACAGACTATATGACATGTGAATGAATTTGTGCCCTACCTGGAAAAAACCTGAACAACTGGAACCTGGATTGAGACAGCACAACATTAAAACCCAAACTTGCAAGGCATAAAAAGATAAAAATAACATAATTTTAATATGTTTAATTTTAACAGTATCTCTTAACAATGTTCTAGTTTAATAATCTCTACTTAAGTAACACCCCCCAGTGAGGCACCACCTTGCTGTGGTTGGGGGGCTTGTGTGCCCTAATGAAGATGAGAGCTCTGCCAGAGG
>JANHZU010004597.1:96402-112822 GCA_032468055.1 Acrochordus granulatus
TTGAAATATAATATTTTCTCAATCTTAGGGCATTACCTTTAATCCAGTTGTAAGAGCTAATCATTGTGCTACATTAAAAAAGATAATATACATGTAAAGCAATTTGAAATCTGCTTAACAAAACTTCCCAAACCTGCTTTAGGTAAAGATACTATATTGATTGCTGGTTGAATCTTATCTAGCAGGTTCTTCTTCTCCAGAAAAAATGACAAGTTAATAGCTTTGCAGTGTTGTCTTCTAAGAGGTTGTGGGTGATATTATATAAATAGATGAATCTTATTTAAAATGTACCTTAAAATTTAAATTTACTAAGTAGCTGATGGTTTCATTTGTTATTTCTGTTTCTAAATATTTCTAAACTGGTTTCCCTTCTAATAACCACCTAATGAACGTATTTGTAGCCCACGTATGAAATGCCTTCTGCTTCTATGAACTTCTGTGATAGCAATCTTTTCATTTTATTCAAAGTACAATCTGTTTTGTTAAATACAATTGATGTTAATAAAATAATACGCTTTTAAATCTGCTTGATCCTAAAAATAAAGCTGTTTTGCCAATTAAAATTCCACAGATAAGCAGATGTATTGCAGTTTTTTCAGAATTTTGCTTTCAAAAATATTTTGAAATATTTAAAATGTTAAAAAGATTGTATTTCTATTTTCACAAAAAGTAACATTAAAATACATATCTAAATTTGAAAATGAAAAAATATTAATTTGTTAATCAAATTTATATGGCTGTCCATTTTACAAACTAATGAAGTTTTTATGAACTCTGGGAAGCATTCAAAAGACTAAATACAATTAAAAATACCAAACAGTTATTATATATACAACATAGTGGAATTATAGTTGCCAATTCATTAGCTGGTGTTGGCCTTCATCTTCATCAAGTTCATCCAAAGAACCTTGGATGTCAAAATGTATCCATTTAGTTTATATGCAGATCCAAGCAGTGTGGCCTTTTGTAATTGACAGATGAAATTTTGTTAATGCACATATTTTCTAAACATCATCCAAGGCTTTTTGGTATGGCATCCAGTGTGCTAATAACCAGGAGGACAACCATGGCTGGCTTATGCCATAATCTTTCAACTGTGATTTTCAGATCTTGATATTTTGTGACCTGAAGTCTTCTAGTCTACTATCCATTGGTACTGATACATCAATTATCCATACTTTCTTCTTTTCAGCCAGTTAAATATGACGTGTTATGAGTCAAATTTGTGTTTGGAAATCCCATCATATTTTAACCTGCTCATTTACAATTATTTTTTCAACTTCATGATCCCACCATGAAGTTCCAGTAATAATTTTGGTGACTATGTTACTGTATTAGTTTGTGAAATCATCTTGCACAAACTGAGTATATAATTTATGGTTTCTTCTACTTCTTTGCAAATCTCTACTTTGAATCATTTAATCATTTTTCAATTCTGATTCCATTAGTTTGAATGGTTTGCTCTTGAACAGTGAAAATCAAGCCTTCTGTTTCTTTATTTTTTAATCTTCCAGTTGTATGTCATTGCCAGGTTTTATTTTTCTCCATGAAAGTTTGTAGAAATTGACCATGCAAAGCTTTACCTTGCCAGCATTCTACTCATATTTTTAATACAATTAACTTTCGGTATTTGTGATTTGTTTTGGTCCAAGCTGTCCAGTTCAGCTTGTGTCTAATTAATAATTCCAGCTGTGTATCATATCACAGGTATGATCCACATATTGATGATGGCTTGTGTTTCAATTTTCAATTTTGTCTTTAGTACTTTTCTCATTCTTTGGATGTATTTTTTACTAATCACATTTTCAATTTGTCTCTGTTTGATATTATCCAAGTGTAAAATGCCCAGATACTTGTAGGCTTCATCCTGAAGCCCCTGATGATTTGGCCTTTTGGCATTTCAAATCCATTATTGTGTGATTTCACCCTGATTTATTGCTATTTTAGAACATTTTTCTACGCCAAATTCTATTGCTATACAGTATTTGTGCTAAAAATTCTTACAGTGTTCGTCAATGATTGGATTTTGATATCTGATTTTCCATAAAGCTTCAGATCATCCATATAAATGTGAGATTTTATTACCATTTTTTTTGCTGCTTGACAGCAAAGAATTGTTTTTCTTCAAAATCCCTGGAAGTAGAATCACAGCAATAGCAAATAATAAAGGAAAGAAGTTCTTCTACAGTTGACAAACCCATATTTTTCATTTAGAACCACTGCTTCATATTTTTTTCTATAAACATTCTAATATTCTTACTGAAATTACTTGATGATCCAACTAGGTGATAATGAATCAAATGCCTTTTTATAACCAATCCAAGACCATATGTAAACTGACTTTTCAGCTTCTGCAACTCTCCAAAACCATTTCATCAATCGGAAGATGATGTTTTGTACCTCTGCTTTTCCTTCATTTCCTTTCTGTTGTAGTGGAAGGATGTTATTTTCTTCTAAGTAGATTTGGATGTAATAAAATTATATTAAATAATCTTGGATGCTATCTGCTATTATGCCTGTGAGTAATTGAAGCATTGCAAGCATGTTATCAGCCTATAGTTTCCTGGTGGTGTTCTTTTTTCTGGGTCTTTATGAATCGGATACATTTTGCCAGGTATTAACCAGTCACTGATATCTCCTTTTTCCAATACTTCATAAAGCTGTTTAGCTATAGTTCGATCTAAGCTAATCAGATACTTAAGTCATCAGCCATGCTAATTATAATTTCTAGGAGATATTCAGGTTTTAATCCTTTTCACTCAATATAATTATTTCTGCTATTATTATTAGTTCTTCCATTTGATTTTTACTAAATGCATCTTCAAAATCTTTTATCCATCCAATTATTTTTATTACAATCTTCTTTGAGTTCTCCATAAATCTTTCCAAAACCTAGATTAATGTACTGTGAGAAGCTACAGAGGAACTATCTGATCTAAGGCTCTTATCATCTGCTCATCTCAGGCATAAATTAAGGCCTCGGATAAATAGCTTGTTATATTTTCAGGAAAAACCCAAGTTCACTTCTGAGTCCTTCAGGCATTCAGATTAGATAAATCTAATACATTTCTGTCCCTCCTCCCTAGAAACAAGTAGCATCTGTAAGCTGAAAAGCAAGATAAGTGTTCCTAAAAAGTTTATATTGAAACTGCCCAGAGAAAGAAAACAATTTAGTATGCAACCATAGCATCAATTGGACCCTCAATAATTTGGGACAGAGTCATGGTTTCCATAGTAGTCATGAACATTTAAGTTGCTTCTGACTCAATACCATCTAGAGCAAGTTAAAATCCTCAAGGCCCATTCAGCCTCAGAGAGTCAACTGCCAATCCACAATGGAATTGAATCACTCAGGCAAGGAGGTTGCTGTGCTACAACATGTTCAACTGTTCCTTGAAGCCCAACATTAGTCATGAAATGTCATACCTTGTTACCTGCAGCACAGAGCCTCTGAAAACCATATTGAGTAATCACTGCCACCCCGGTCTTCTGCCCTGGAATTGTGGTTGATGCCAAACATAAAACCCAAGTAGGTACATCTCCAAGAGGAGATTCCTCCCTCTAAGCCCACCCAGGTCTCATTTATATAGGTCAGGTCAGCTGACTACTTCATAATCATGTCATGGATATCTTTATTACACATTTATATAATATTTATTAGCAGCATCTGGAGCTGGGTAAGGATGAACACAAAGTTCTGGTAAATCTCTAAAATACTTTTTCCAGAATTATCTAATTTGATCCTGTTATTTTTTAAATTTTATGCACTTTGCAGAAAGCTCATTTCCACTCATTTAAAAACTTTTTTTATTTCTAGCAAAGTAGTTCTATCTTTTCTTTCTTTTAATCTTTACCAGTCCTTAATATTTTTGACTACATTCTCTGCAAATGGAAAGTATCTCATTCTCATTTTTTGCAGAAACCATATTCTTATGTGCATTTTTTTCTCATACATTGTTTCTTTCATTTCATCATTCCACCAAACATCTTTTTGTAATTCTTCCCATTAGTACAACTCACAAAAACCTTTTTTGTGGCACTTTATAATTCTTTTCTGTTTATACCTCATTTTCTTCTCTTACACACTTTCCATTTAGTCTAGTGGCAAACTAATTATCAGTCTTTTTTCTAATAGTCATTCTGTTTTATCCTAGTTTCTTTTACTTCTTTCCTTTCTTCTGAGTCCATTTTCTCCCAAGGTACACTTTTAACAATATGATATGGTTCATATTTATAAGCTCTCCTCATGCTACTAACCTAAGTCTTACAATCTTTCATAATGATCAGTCACCATATCAGTCAGTCATTTTTTATATTGTCTAATCTTATTCCCATTAATCCGTTTATGTCACTTGACAACAGCATAATCACTATTTCTCCTGAAACATATTCATTCATTATATTGCATAATTTCCCCCAACTCATTGATGGGTCTGTCAGCATCACCACTCACTACAGCAACACACATTTATCGCCAGTCTACGGATTTCTACTTTCACATGCATTCACAATACTTAAATGACATTAATCCATACTTTCTCATGTACAATTACCACATTCATTCATAATTAAACCTCTACTTTTAAACCTCTACATTTATTTCCTTGCATATGTTGTAGTCCATTCCACAAGCTCATATCTTTTTCATTTAGATCTAGTACATCATTCCCTTTTTCTTACTTTCACAGACACAGAACATATTTTCTCACTTTCATTTTATTTCTTAATTTATGTTCTACCATTTATCCCTCTTGAATTCCAAGTAATAATTGTAATATGTCATAGTGGTCTCAGAGAGACACAAATATTTAACCTTCACTGTCATGGTTTGGTCTGTCAAGGCTTTCAAGTAACATGTTTTACTAAGACCAAGAAGATGCGGCTCACTAATGTTAACTGCAGCTATGCCACAGTTCTGTAGCTATGCCACAGTTCTTTCAAATTGTAGTATCATTTTTCAAATAACACTCACTCAGATTTGATAAACCAAGCAGCATTTTGATAAAATAGAAAAATATAGCAATTCTAAAACTCTGCATACATTAGAATTAAATTAATTTTCCAGTTTAAAACTATCCTCCAAATGACCATTACTTAAGTTGTCTAAATACAATAACAAAATTCTAAGCAGATGAGATGAGCTTATTCATCATAAAAATCAAATTGATGGTTTCAAGGTAGCCTGAGAACACCACTAGTAATTTCTGACTGGAGCTTCTCAACTGATTTTTCTTTGTTAGGAAGTTTCCTAACTCATAATTATTTCCTTTCTGAACTTCAAATCAACAAAAGAACCTTTGAAATTTATAGGGAAAAGAAGGGCTGAACCATCTGTGAAGAGAGGGATTAGCCTTGAGTCATGATCAAGTGAAGGAGGGGCATCCTCCAGGAAGATCATTAGATATAACCAAAGTCAAGAGCTTGCACACCTTAGGAGAAATTCTTGTAATCACATAGAACCATTAAAGCAGTAGATTAGAATTACTATCAATTCTCTCAGTTCCTTTCATCCCAACATTAATTTATCCTCAGAAAGGAAGGAAGAAGAATTATTTTGTTGTATCTTTGCTGAGAGGCATGCAGGAATTTGAGCATGGCTTCTGACTCTCAAAAAGCAGGTGTGGTGGCAGATCAGACCACTTTAGAAGCTGTTCTATGCAGACAGGATGGAGTGGAGAACAAAGTTCAGAATTTGTCTGCTACTGTACTACAGTTAATGCAACAGAGGCAGGTTGCAGCACCAACAAATCTTCCTGTTCTAGCTCCCGTGCTGGGCCAAGTTTTACAGACAGTAATTCAGAGAGGCCAAGCCTGTCTGTCTAAGAGGTATGCTGGTGAAGCGGAGAATATGAGGACATCTAGGTAGTGGAAGCTACCAAAGAGTGCTACCTCAAGCCCCATGGCACACCAAGCAGCCTTGTTGCCACAGCATGTCAAGCAGTCCCAGAGCCATTGTGTGCCAAGAAGCCCCATTATCATGGCATGTCCAAAAGCCCCATACCTACACAGGTCTGGGGTGCTTGCTGTACCGCAGCAACAGGGATTCTTGCTGTACTGCAGTCTAGGGCTGTAAGAACATATGTATATATCATTTTGTTTTCATATCTAAATACAATTACCATTTATTTGTGTACAATTCAAGTACATTTGGAACTTTTTCCATAAATGCACAATTTTATAAAAACTTATTTATGCTGTTGCTTTATAAATTTTATCTTTATAAATAAGAAATAGCATACATTTAAAAAAAAGTAGGTATCTCCTGCGGGATGCTGAAAATTTATATTAATGTATAGGTAGTCTTAACTTATTATCATAATTAAGCCCAGAATGATGGTTATAAGTTGTCATACATCAAAGCATTCACATGACTGGAAGTAATTTTCCAGGCTTTTATATGGCAATTGTTAAGCAAACACTGCAGTTGTTAAGCAAATGCTGTAGTCATTAATAAAATTCCACTATTGTTAAGCAAATTAATTAATTTGAATGGATGTTTTTTGGCAGAAAAAATGGGACTCACAGTCAAGTGACTACGGAATGCCATGACTGATTGTAAAACTGATCCACCCAACATGTGGTCACATGACTATAAGGGGCAATGGTACAGTCATACGGGAGAAGGAAGAGTGGAGCCAGGAGTGAAGAAGAGAATCAGTTTAGAGTCACATGCACAAATGCCAAAGGTCCAACTTCTCCTGTTAGCCTTATCTGGGGAATCCAGGTGCAGGGCTGGCAATTGGAGAAATTCTTGTGATCCTGGAGCATCAGTAAAGCTTTAGAACTGAACCTCTGAGCCTGTTTTTTTGAGCCTAACAGACCATATATGATAACCAGGGTCCTTTACAGGCCATAAAGCATCTGTTCTGTTTTGAATTATCATAAAATGATCGGTCATTAAGAGATCTGTAATCTCTTTTCCCCTCCTTTTAATCACTGTAATCAAAATAGAAAAATTACTAGTGCCTTGTTGTTTTTCATCTGCTATACAGTCTTTCTTGGATTCTGGCTTTTGGATAGTCATACATTTATCACATTTTCAAAGATATCACTTTGGTAGACAAAGGAAAGAAAAACAAACAAGGTTACCTGTAGCCAAAGCCTGTTTCCTTGAACAGTCCTACCATTGGCAGTGCAATGAAAAGTAGCAAACTGGCCAGCATTGACTTCCACATTCTGGAGACGTAGGAAATGGGGTGTACTGGCTGTTGAAAATGAAGGAGTGGCAAAGAGAAAATCATATTATCAATCCTACATTATACTAAATGACCTTTCTGATTAAACTTTTCAAAGAATTGCTTCCACAGAATGGTAAAGTTGATTGGTCCACTTTTTCAAGAAAAGATTTCAAATCCTTAGTTTTTTAAAAACATTTGAATAACATATTTATATTGTAAGCCAAGAAATCTTGACTGAAATGAATTTTAAAATAATTGGTTCTAATTCACAATACCATATATTATCAAGATGTTCTACATTGCCATTGCTCCTTTTTTACAAGAATCTAACAAAAGAACAGTTTTAGCTTATTGTTTCTATTGAGCAGCTCCTGGCTATTTAACTCTCTTATAAAACATTTCTATGAAGATTATACTGAAATCTAACTTAAGTTTTTAATAAAATCTATAACAAGTTCTGAAACCAGCTATCAGACAAGAATATTAGGAAATTATCAAGACCATTCTTTTTATGTACCTCAAAAACTATTTTATGTACTTCAAATAAATTGGAGGATAAGTAAAGTCAAGCCATCTTCAAGTTAAGTTCAGGTCCTATTGATTTCATGAATGATCCATATAGTTTTCTTGGCAATAATATGTATTTGCTATTATCTTCTGGGATGTTTTTCAACTCCCCAGTCTAGCCTACAGCCTTAGAATTCACTAGGGAGTTCCCATGAAGTTCTATAACTAGGTCTCACACTTATCTGGAAGTTTAATCATGGCAACTGAATTTCCTTTCTTTTGTCTTAGAAATGTTTCACTGCTCATTCAAGCAGTCAGAAATTGGTCAGGGAACCCCATTTATGTCTTCATCACCTAACTTGAATAGGCTTGTTAGATGGGCAATAGGGGGATGGGAGTAGGCAGAGAGGTGTTAAATGCCTGTCTCCTCCTTTCTTGCTGTCCTTTCATACTCCTGCATCAACTTCAGGGTTTCTTCCCAAAAAATGTGTGGCAATAAGTTAGGAGTACACATGAGGTCAGCCTGAAGTCGCTGTTGGAATGATCAGGAAATGCATGTGATATCGTTTCACATCCTATATGTGAAGGCCAAAATCCTGCTCCAATTGCCTTTCAAGTAGCAATTCAAGTAACATGAAACTTAGTTGTTTATATTCCGCAAGAAAAGTGTGCTTTCCAACTATCTTAGAAAATTTAAACAGTATCTTCATTTTAAGCGTTACAGGTATATGCACTTACAGAGCTAAATAGGACCTTTATCAAAGATAAATTTATTCCAATAATATTCTGAAATAATTAAAAATGTAATATTCACTTACTACATGGATGTCCTAAAACCTTCACATCATCAATAGCCAGATATCCTTTGTGACCTGAAGTGATAACTTCAAAAACTACCTGAAAGATGAAAAAGCAAGTAATAACAATAAACCTAGTGACACATTTATTCTTCTGAAATGTTAGCATAAATACAACTATTTATTTCTTTAAACCAAATGCTGACTATTTTAAACATATAAAGACTTAAGCATTTCAAATAATGCAGAAAAAGATAGCATGCACACTTTGTTGGCTGTACTTGCAGCCAATTTTATTTATTTAAATCAATAATTTTATTATTAATATTTAATAAATAAATATTCTTCCAAACATATTGTGTTTATCTAATTTATGCAAGTTAGATTAAATATTAGGATAAGGATTATTTGGCAAAGTATAACTTTTATGCTTATTATGCAAAATTATTTTTTCCACAGTGATATCAACTGAAAGATGGTATAATGTATTATAACTTTTTTCCCACAATGTACCATAGTACTACTGTTCCCCAGATACTTCCTGATTGCTTGAAAGTTATATTAAAGAAAAATAAAATGTTGAGGAAAGACATTACAGCTCTGTCTTACTTACTTATTGAAGAAATGTTATCATGAGATCAATGTAATATATTAAATGAGTCTGTAATATACTGTAACTGATACACTATTCTTCTGTGTATTATTTGTATAAAGCAAGAAATAAAAGACATTTTTGTTCAGCCAAGAATCTTAAAAAGTAACACTGCTTGATGTCAGGAAAAACTGGTGAATAGTCCAGAAAAATAAACAAATACATATCTCCAGTATAAAGGTATTTTCCTAATACAGAGCCGAGACTACTGTAAAATTGTCTTGATGGGCTAGTAGGAAAACCGATTCATAAATTCAGTCAGTGATCTGGCATTACTCCCATTACATTCAAAATAAATCAGTTCATTGTTCTCCACCCCTACTATACCTATTCCTTATGCTCAAAATCTCTACACTTCAACTGCATTTGCTATTACTGAGGAAAGTACCTGCTTATAAATCTTGTCATGACACCGTTTTCAACATTATTAATAACAAATTCCTTTATATTAGTGCAATCATGCAAATATTTCTCTGAATCAATAGCTTAGCTTTTCTAGAATGCAGTACATAACTTGCTGAAAAGGAGAAAGGGAAAACAAACAATGATTTTTCCCCTTAATTCTGTATGTTTGTTTGTTTATTCTACACTGTACTGTATAGAACTACAATGGTCATGGGGCTTTTTGTTCTTCTAAGAGCTGCTGTAGTTTAGGGATAAGGCACTGACTTATTTTTGCATTCTCCTATTAGGTGACTAAAGGATAATTTATTAGTTTATAGTGTTTTACACATTCCAAAGTCAGACTGAGTAAGATAATCAGATAGTCAACTTTAAATATTTGAGGTAAATTGGGTTCTAAAAAAGTGCCTTGTGAATATGCCCTTAGTTAAAACAATAAAGAGTCAAATACATTTATTATGGCATACCTCTATATTGTAAAATGCCATATATTCTTTTTTTTAAGTAGCACATTTTTTGTTCCAAATGACTAATACTACTTCCGGAAAGTCTTAGGCAAAACAATGAAAGGAAATGCTAGGAATATTTGACGTTATGTTTTTGGGGTGGTGGAGGTATTATTTTTTACATGATTTTCAGGTTCTATTGGTATTTTTAGTCCAAACTGACCATTTTGAATTTCAACATTGCTGAAACATCTGAAATGGAAATTACCAAAGCAGATTAGGCAAAGCAGCTCTCTTGAATAGAAAAAAATATTGTGAACATAGTTTCTTTGATTCCTTGGATATTAATCAGCTGTCATTATCAGCCAGGAAAGAACTGGTTAAAACAGAGATTACATTTGCTCATGAAAAACAAGTACTGGATGTCCGCCTTAGAGTTGTCTTACATCAGTGTATCACGCAGATGCCTGCCAAACAGGAAACAGGGAAGCGGTGTAACATTGCACTGTCCCTGATCCTCCCTGCTTCATTGAAGAGCAAAATTAGCTTTTCATTTCAGCCACTTCTCCCCTCTCAATGGAGATGGGGGTGGGGGCTTACTTGTCACCTTAAATGCTTACTGCTGCAAATGCACTAGTAAAAATAACTCGTCAGCTCCACAGAACAAAAGGAATAAATATATTTTATTTTAGTACATGACCTCATGTTCGAAGCAATTAAAATTCCTGTAGTCCAAAGGTGAATTATACTTAATCATAAACTTAATTTATAATAATGGATTGAAAATGAATAAGAATTCACTTACATCAGTTTAATTAAGGCATTTATGTAAATACAACTAGCAAAAATTCATATCTAACAGAAAATTTAGTCCTTGGATTATTTTCTTGCATATTAAAAGTCCCCCAACCGTTCTGCATTTTATGTATGCATTTCACATTGTGATTTGTACATCACTGATAAAGAATTTAGGAGATTAATGTTGACTATAGCCTCCAAGCCTCCAACAAAGAAGTGATTTAATATGAACAGTGAAAATTGGGCTCATGTAATTATGAAATTGTTTGTACTGATTTATTTTTCAAGACCCATGATCTTGAACCTATTTATTCCATAAGGATTTCAACTACTCCACAGTAAATTGCTTGTCAGTTAAGGCCAATATTTTGTTCTATTTTTATTCTCAGAGTTTCTGTCAGTATTTTTCATTGTAGTGACTGCTTGAATCAAGTATCTGTTTACTGTTGCATATGCACATAAATCCAAGGATGGCTATTTTTAATCTATGCATAAGCCATTATAAGATTACTTTTTTCTGAATTCTACACAGAAAGGACATTTTGTCCTGAAAAAGCTAAATGAAAGTATTATAATCCTGCATTTTCAACAGTAAACGTATTTTACTGACATTAAAGTTATGTTCACAGCCATTATGTAACATAAAAGGAGATAATATTGTATATTTCACTACTTGAAGTAAGTTAAGTTGGTTCATGGTTTGAAATAAATTTGATAAAATTAAGCACTCATCATGTAAGGCAATATATAAGAGTTGAACACAGACATGAAACCCTAAAGTGTCTAGCTTCCAAACACTTCATTTGTAGAAGCAGCAATCAAGTTCATAAAGTTTAAATCTAATTGTCATTAAGTAAGAATCAAACTGGAGTCCTTGTAATTATCTTTCCTAGAGACTAAGCCATACTGAGTTCTTATTTTCAAGTAAACATTATTAAAATACTTTGCAAATAAATTAATATAAAAAACTATTACAAATTTGTTCATTATTTATCACTGAACTGTACTGAATTATAATACCCTTCAATCAAAAACAGTCCACACATTTATTTGATTTCAAATAAATCAAATGAATGTTAAGATTCATACAATTCATGCTAGGTTTACTTTTTCAGTAGCCCAATTTCTTTTATATAAAATCGAAAATACTAATATAGAGAGAAAGAGCATTGAGTTTATTTTAAAGTAATGCAAATGGCCTACATCTGGCTATATCAAATTAAAGAAAAAAGAAACCAATAGCTATCAAGATTTGGTAACTGAACCTTTAGAAGAATAAAAAATTGTTTTTTAAGTAAAAATTGGTTTCATGTTTTAAATTAGATCTTATTTTTTTAAAAACTGTTCTACACAAGTGATGAAAAGTGCCAACTATCTCCTCTAAGCAGCAGACACAAAAGTTACACAACCTGAACATAGATGGATCAAAGAATGTTAAAAGTAAGAAATATAAGAGGTGTCTTGAAGTTTTCCATTATTAATTAACATCTGGACAGAAGAATGAACAGATAAACAGATCATATAGGAGTTTCATTATGCTGAGATACCTTTAAATTACATTTATCACATTTATATTAAATTCATGTAATATTTTATCTACATCTAGCTAGTTATCTAAACAGCAGATGTAAATTTATGCAAGCCATTTTTCTTGTGATGTATTGTGAGTATGCATCTAAAAGAAACCTTTATCTATGGAAAATTTACTGGTGGACCACTTACTGATGGACAGTCTGTAAGCAAATAATTAAGAAGAGATTAAATAACTATTTAACTACAAAATTTAGATTTAAAGGCACATGAATTAACATTAGGTTAGAGCTATATTGTTTCATATAAGAACATGGCTTAGAAAAATAATTAATAGCTACAACACATGTCTTGAAAGGAAACAATAACTATGTTTAGAAGACTGTGCATACTAAGAAGCATTCAGCAGAAACTTTTAAATATAGAGATATAATACAGTATGGTATCTATAGAAGTGTGACATACTCTGCTCTGAAGGTTCTTGAGTCTATTCAATAAGCATTAGTGGGAGTTATTTGCTTGTCCTTTCTTCAGAAAAAAATCCAAAAACAATTTTTTTTTCAAATAGATAAAATAGTATTTTGGAAAATAAAGAAAATATCTTATTGGTCACCTGAAGAATACCATCCTTCATAAATAAGGGCCACCCTTGCAAGGCATTTTGCTGTTTATGAACTTGTGTAACATTATAGAGAACTGTTGGTTGAAATGTAAGATCTGTCTGGAACTACTTTAAGTTGGTTGGTTGGGGCCCACCATGCAGAGTGAGGGATGGGTGGAGGGGCATTGCTGTAAAGGCCCTACTGAAGCTTGGTTGCATCCTGGAATCAAAGGGCGGCTGGGGCTTTGGATAGGATTGCACCTGTGCCTCTCTCAACCCACTGTGCCTGACACTCCCTGTGGTTCACCGAGGAGTTATGGGCTTTGAATAGGGTAAAGTGACTCCTAGAGTGCCACTGGAGAAAGACGAAGAATGAATCCAACTGAACACAAGTTAGAGCCACTATTAAGGCCTACTTTATAGCAATAACAGCAGCAAAATATCACTATTTCTCCACTCTTATTGTGTCCTGGCAGCATTGTTTAGAGTCAAATGGTCTCTTCTAGGCCGGGAGGACTCTGGTGATCATCTTCAGGGCTGTGTGGAAAAATTTGCAGAATACCTGATAGATGTAGTCACTCAGATTCAGTCCCAGTTGGAACCTGTGTGTCATGTAGGTCCATTAGAGATGACTGGGGAGGCGTCTTGTCCAATTATCTGGGAATATTTTGATTCTGTTGAACCTAATGAAGTGGATAAGGTCCTCGATGCTGTTAGGGAAACCACTTGTCAGTTAAATCTTTGTTCCTGCTTGTTGATGAAAGCCTCCAGGATGGTGATTATCAGGTGGACCCAAGTAGTGATAAATTATTCATTGCAAGAGGGGATGTTTCCAGGACCTTTTAAGGAGGTCCTGGTCTTCCCCCTCCTCAAAAACCATCACTTGGATCCCAATACCTTGATAATTTTTGTCCAGTTTCCCATCTCTCCTTTCTAGGGAAGGTGGTGGAAAAGGTGGTTGCGTGGCAGCTCCAGAGTATCCTGGATGAGATGGATTATCTGGAGCTCTTTCAATCAGGGTTCAGGCCCAGTTATGGGACAGCACTGTTGCATCTGTTGATCTTTGGCGAGACAGGATGGGGATAGTGCACCCATCCATGCAGTCTTTGACCTCTTGGTGGCCTTAGATACCATCAACCATGGTATCCTTTTGGGCTGGCTACAGTGGTTGGAACTGGGAGGTACAGTCTTGCACTGGTTTGGCTTCTTTCTCCAAGGCCTGTCCCAACTGGTGTTAATAGGGAGTGAGAGGTTCTTGGCAGCTCATTTGTGGTGTGCTGCACATCTTGGTACTTTCTCCATTCCTCTTTAACATCTACATGAAGCCACTGGGTGAGTCCTTCCATCACCATGGGATGAGATATCACCAGTATTCTGCTTGATACTCAAATTTATATCTTCATCCCCATTCATCCAAGTTGATGCTGCCACTGCCCTCTCCTAGTGCCTGGCTGCTGTGAGGGTCTGGATGAGAGGTCAACAGATTTTGGTTGAACCCTGGCAGGACTGAGTGGCTTTGGGTGTCTGGGACTTCAGGAACTAGGACTTAACAACCTTAACTATGGATGGGACAGCACTGCCCCAGACAGATCCTGTACACAACTTGGAAGTTCTCCTAGACTCATGACTCCAGTTTGAAGAGCAGGTGGTAGCCTCAGCTAAGAGAGCCTTTGCACAACTTTGTGTTGTGCACCAGTTTGAATCAGGAATCCCTAAGCTCAGTCATTCATGCCCTAGTCATCTCACATTTGGACTACTGCAATGCACTCTATATGGGATTATCCTTGAAGAACATCCAGAATCTACAGTTGGCACAGAATGCAGCTGCACCAACAGTTCTTGGGCTCCCTAGGGTGACCCATGTTATACTGCTGTTTGTGAGCTGCATTAGTTGCCAGTTCACTTCCAGGTGCAATTCAAGATATTGGTTCTCACTTTTAAAGTCCTTCATGGCATGGGTCCAGGTTACCTGTGGAAGTGTCTCTTTCCAATGGGAATGGCCTTTCCCATGAGGGCCAGCTGCAGATCCTGTCAGTCAAGAGTTCCAGCTAGCAGGGTTCAGAAGAGCCTTTTCTGCAATGGTTTCTGTTATTTGGAACATGTTCTTTGGAATATCTTGTCCCCCAAAATGAGGTCTGCACCCACCCTTCTGGCCTTCCAAAAGGCCCTGAAGACCTGGCTCTGCCAGTTGGCTTGGGGTCCTAAGGGATGTCATTGTGCAGGTGGCTAATACACTAAGTTGCCTCATCTCCTCCATGTGTGATTCCCCTCCTCCCTATCTAGTTTAAATTTTAAATTTGTAGATTAATATTTAACTGTTATTAATATTGTTTTTACTTTTTATGGACATCAAGAGTTGCTCTTTGCAAGATCAGTGGCATACAAGTTTAATATATAAATTACTTTAAGACATATAACTTAGTTCCTCAACATGAAATTTCCAGGAAAACAATTCATGAAAATCTCAGTTTAGTGGATTATTCAGGAGAAGGAGTGTCCATTAAATTGCAATATTCAATAAATCTCAATTTATATTATTTATACCAATTTATGTCACTTCTGTAAATATCATCATTTCCAGTAAAAATTGTTAAATTAAGCAGAGAATCCTTGATAATTTGGAGTGAAGTTTGAACAAAAATGTATTTGTTGTAAACAAGGTCTGGTAAAATGAGATTCACTTACTTTGAAACCACAATGTTTGTTTTGTAAAAAAACCATCAACAATATTTTACCTATTCAAAAATGTGTATGCTGTGTTTCAAAACACAAGCTTTTATTCTATAGTTTACAAAGTTTACTTTAATCTTTAAGTTCTTTTTCAAAATTCTCCTTATTCCAGTAATAGGCATATTATCTGCATTTAAGTCATGAAAAATAAAATGTAGAAAAAGACTCAAAATATATCTATTTCATAGCGACATTCAATAAATCTCAATGTACATATATCAATGTACAGTATTTGATAACCTTTTACTCTCAAAAATATTTCTGACTATAACTACGCTTACTGACAATATATAGTTCAGCAAAATTAGCCTAAGGCTTGTTCTGCATTAGAGAAAGGTTTTTTTTTCAATTTTCTTCCACAACAATAACTATGTAAGGTAGGTTTACCTAAGAATGAACTAACAACTATCAGGAATTTTATCCACTTCGTTTGTATAAAAAATTAATCTGACCAGAATTGAAATCTGCCAATCTTTGATTGGATTTATTCTGTGCCATCAAGTTGATCCCCCCAGTGAGGCACCACCTAGCTGTGATTGGGGGGCTTGTGTGCTCTGAAGAAGATGAAGCTATGCCAGAGGTTCAACCATACTGGACAGGTCTCATCAGACGAGCCAGACAATTGAGAAACTTATATGCTAGTCAAGAAGCAACAGTTAGAACTGGACATGACAAATTGGTTCAAAATTGGGAAAGGAATTACAAGGCTGTATATTGTCACCCTGCTTATTTAACTTATATGCAGAGTACATCATGCGAAATGTTGGGCTGGATGAATC
>JANHZU010004598.1:63436-83067 GCA_032468055.1 Acrochordus granulatus
CTATAGGCAACCTATTAGTATAATTATACAGAAGATAACCTTGAAAATTGGAAATGAGAAGAAAAAGAAATTAAAGTAGTTCACAAAGGATCTTTAAATCTCCACTAATAACCATGTCTGCCTGAATATCCAATCTGCATGATTGATATGATGCGATGCAAAAACATTGTGCAAAGATTTGTAATTTAATATAATAGTGATATATTATTTTAAAAAGGAAACTTAAAAATTATATTTTGGAAATAATGTACTATTATTTAATAATAATATGTATTATATAATAATAATCCATAAAGAAATAAATATTAGTTAGAATTAATATCATACTTTTAATACTGTATTATACCAATTACATATTCCTATTCACTTTTATGGTACCTCAGTTCCAAGAATAAGCCATTTAAAACTTAGTCAAATGTTTTACTGATATTTGTTGATCAAAAGGCCAAGAAACTTTCTATTTGCTCCCAAGTTATTTCCTCATATGCAACTAATTTAATTATTAACCGGTTACACATTTTGGTGTGGATATAAGTATGGGAGGAACATGCTGATACAATAAAAAAATCTCCATTAGGTGTCATATTGAGGAAATCAAGATGCTTTTGCTGAATTTAATTATGTTTTCCAACTTGCTGATGTCACCATGAAGTTATTTTTATTGTTTAACAGAATTTATGGACATAATTAATTCAGAACATATGTACTTTGCTATTCGCATTTTCTTAAAAAAATGTTTTGCCCCAGTTTAATTTTCTACCTTTACAAGCAAAATATTATACACATTCTCTCCCAGCTTTCTCATTTGACATAACCCAGTTAAATAAGATAAAGAGAAATAGTAATGTTGGCTACTGCATCCTCTCTTATTGTACGTGGATGCCACAATTTTGTATATCATCAATCTCCTATTCCAACACCTTCAGACTCAGGATAGCTACATTTTGTTTCACAATGTATTTTTTCTCAGACTATCGAAAATTAGGACATATGCATTGATCCAGCTGACCATTCTTCATTATGAGCAGGTGTTCTTTGCCCTACTCTATTTCATTTCCTTCATAACTCAACATAACCTTTGAGACAACTCCAGAATCTTGGAAGTAGTTGTTGTTTCCTAAACTAGTTCCTCACCCATGCAATTCGTGGACCACTTGCAGGTGGCTCATACACTTTGTACTGTATATCCCACCTTTCACCAATGTCATGTTTCAAAAAGTGTACACAGCTGATGATTCTGGCATGAAACTGATGAAGATTTTTAATATGTATTATTAAATACATATTCTGTAGTGGCTGGATCCAGAGCCAATTGAAATCATTTTTAAATTAAGCCATGTTGATTTAAATAGTCTATTCTATTCATTCTTTGAAAATAAAACCAAGGTTTTATTTATTAATACATAGATAGAGGACACAGTGTAAAAGTATAAAATTAAAATAATAGACCTTATGTCTCCTTGAAAGACTAGTATGCTGGAATACGATTAGTTGAATTATAATAATTATAAATAATTATTTGAAGGAGAATATTAGGCATATAGAATAGATTGTGAAGTCAAAAAGCATTCCAGAAAAAGCAATGGAAAAAAAAAAACTTGGTACTCTTTCCAAGATTATCTTATTGTGCCTATAAGTCACCAGAACTGAGCTCAACTGGAAGGACATTTTACAAAGAACCAAGACTAATATCTTCTGAAAAACAGAAAGGATTTTAAAATTGCTTTCATTCTTAAAATAGCTATAAAAATATTCTTTTTGAGGGAAATGGTGAGAAGATTTCTGTAGAAACTATGTAGAAACAGAATACTGTTTTGAAAAAAAAATAAATCATGAGTTCTAATTAAAAAGTGAAACACAAAGTATTTTAGCAAATGTAAATTATACAGGAACAAAATTTCATTTGTTTTAAATACTGTATATTAATATTAGAATAATTTGGATTCAGTAGAGCTAATATCTAAAACGCATAGACATGTACAAAATAGGGAAGAGAAATGACAAAAGAAAGCTGAATTCTGCATAGATTTGTAAAAGTGATACAAATGCTAAAGAAAAAAAATCTGAGAATATAATTGAGTATTACATTATGTAATAATGTTCTGTATTTGTATTTATTCCTATATTTAGATCTACTAAAGTGTTAGACAACCAGGATTTATTATTCCCTAAGTTCTTTATTTCTGTAAAAGCTACATGAAATAATAAAATGAAGAAGTTGATAAATTGTTATGTGTATAAAATTTTCAATACTGAGTTCTAAAAACAGATCCAGGCTTTTTCAAGAATATTAAATGAGTTCACCTAACCTAATTGTATGCTGTAATTCCCTCTCACATAAAAGTTTATTTCACTTTCAAACCACTTATGCATTTCCACTACTGTTTGTTTGGTGGGCTTTTATTCTTTTCCCAATATTTTTTCCACCAGATTAATGGGATTTTCTTCCTCACTCTGCCCGTAACAGCGGGATATACATTACTTTACAAAAAAGCTGCCTAAAAGTTTTCACTTACAGTGCATCAGTTTGAATAATGTCTCCCCACGTAAAAGAATTAATTTTGTACGGTTTCATTAATCCTCAACAAGAGCTTGGTAGGCTAGTCTTTAGTCTTTTGTCACTCTCTCCAAGAACTTTCTTTCAAGCGGTATCATCTTTATTTTTATATATCACTTGTTTTTTACCACTCTATCAACTAGTAATAAATTTTGTAAGCAAGCTGAAATATAAAAGTTTGCGACTGTTATGGATTTTAGTCACCAGCATTTCGGAACAGCACAATGTTTCTTCATTTCCAACCTCAAGTTAAGATCAGGCCGATTAACAAAGCCTTGGGTATTTATTGATTACATTTTCACTGTCTTTATGTTGATTTATTTAATTAACTGCAACATGAAATGTCTCTGGATTAAACAATTTCTAAACAATTCCATATAATTAATTTACTGTCAGATTCACATCTTCAATTCAGATTTCTAGATAGTTTTAATCATAATTAAATGACTGCAACACTTTTTTTGGGGAAGCCCAGTGGCATTTTACAGCCAAACTACAAATATTAAGTAGCTAATTTCAGTTATCAGAATTAAGGATTCAGTCAGAATATTACTGATTTTAAATTAATGGAATTAAAATTATAATTGGATTATAACCAGGGCTTCTTTTTAAATAATTACAGTTAATGTTTCATTCAAAACAGTGCAATATTTATGGATATGTGCAGCTAAATATAGAAATTGATATCCACTGGAATAAATTATTATTTAAAATTTCTACTTTCATTCAGAAACTATAACAGTTAACTCCTCATGTCTAGTAAAATGTTGTCTATGCTATCTAGAATTTGAATTCAATTCAAAAATATCTTTCCTCAGCCATTTATATTTAGTTAATTTTCTTTCTTATAAATATTTGATTAAGTATCAAATTAATGATGAGTGCCTTAAGTATTAGACACTCCTAAATCAATCATCATGGTATATTTCAATATATGATTAAAATTGGGAAATATATTCATAATTCCTAATAGAACTGAGGGTCCTGCAGAAAAGCAGTGATGACAGTAGCTAGGAAAGGGAGGAGGAAGAGGAGGAAAAGGAGAAAGAGAAGTAGAAGGAACAACAGGCCACCTAGTTAGTTACTGTGAGACAAATTCACAGTCTGACTACAAACAGCGGCATAACAAAGTAGCAACAGTGATGCATTGAAATATCTGCAAGAAATACCATTTGCCTGCAAACAAGAACTGGTGGAACCACAAAATAGGCAAAAGAAGAAGAAGCTAAAGTGCTCTGGGATTTTAGAATTCAAACAGACAAGCATCTGCCACATAATACCCCAGACTGATAAAACAGACAAAAAAAAAGTCTGGACAGTAAAATGTTACAGTATCTTGGGAAATAAGAAAGAGAAAGAATTGGAGAAATAAGAGAAATAAGAAAGAGAAAGAACTGGAGAAAATAATAAAATATAAAATACACCTGCAAATAGAAATAGCACAACTGTGGCAAAAGAAAGCAAAGATAGTACCAGTAGGTTACTATTAGGCCCTTGGGTATAATTTCCAAACATTTGAACACCATCAGCACTGACAAAATCATGTCAAAGACAGATTTATTTGGAACAGTTCATATCTTGCTACAATACTTTTAATAATAAAATTATTAATAATTCCTTTTTAATACTTTTCAAAAACAATATATGCCTTTTCCCGGTTCTTGGAAAGGACTCAACAGATAGACAAAAACAGTCTAAATTTCTGGCTGACTATGCAACTGACTAGAATAATACATCCTGAATATGTTTAGAAATCAGTTGCACTGAGAGTGGGATTGACTTTCTATGGTTACATTTAATTCTAAGATTTGTATTATATTTACATAAAAAATATCGGAATGTCACTCTTGCAGAATATTGATTTTTAATGCAGTCTTTTGTCCTAAATCTCCTTCTGTCTCTCTCTGTCTCTCCATTGCATGCACACAAACACAAACCACTGAATTTATAACTTTATTTTTCCTGGTAGGAAATCTCAAGGGACACAATAGGCTTTGTATTTGAATAAGCAAGCTAGGAAACCACTGTAGATTTTACTCAGATTAATATAATCTAAAGTTCTTTTTTTAGAATTTCAGTAAAAGGAATTAAAATGCACCCTATTTTTTTCTCTTCTGTGATAATATGGGCTTACTTTTTTATCATCTCCACCTCCATTATGCGAACAAAAACTTCAACAGAACCAAGTGTGGTTATAATATAAATAAACCAAATGGTGCCTAGCTGAACAGCAAGCGCCTTAATTCAAAAATTCTGCCATTCTCTATTCTTGCTGTTGCTAAAAGCTCTGTAGTGACCCTTGCTGGTGATAAATACCAGACTGCTCACAGGAAAAGAGGGGGGGGGACCCTGAATTTATGTTTTTGAACCTTTCATTCAATAACAATTATCTCAATAGGACAAGTTATATAACTTCCTTGATGAGAAATTGTGCAATCTTGAATCAGGGGGAAGCAAATACATTGAACAGAAACAAAAATTGCTCCATACAGTATTTATCCAGAAGAACAATGTTTTAATCCCAATATTTCTCACAAATACTAATAAAGATAAGATTCAGTTACACCAATCAAATGGATTTTGAAGTGCCACACTGTTGGAAACAGGTTTTGATGTCTGTAAACATTTTTTTCCTCAAAGAAGGTTCTTCTTGCTTATTTAAAGCTGACTGGTGTTTAAGTTTTATGTAATTCAGTTCTTTAACCCTTTATCTTCTTTCATCAACATTGCTCAGTTGTGCCTAAATAAAAGTACCTGTGTTTGCAGGCACAGGATCTTGGTTAAGTTCCGATAACAGTTTTACAGTTGGCTTGTTATATTTAACATGTGTTCTAAATTCAAAATGTCTCATTCAACAGGGCTGCAATGAGTCAGTCATACATTAGAAAATATTAAGACAAGCATGATTCTAAAGAAGAACATTAACTGTATGAAGAATCCATTGGAGTAGGGTGTTCAAAGTATTTGAATTTATTATTAACCTTTTAATAATAAATAGGAATAAGAAAGTGACAATATTTTTAAAGTTTTATACTAAAGTAACTTTTGAGTTCTATTAGATAAGTCATCCCTGGCCTGCAGAAATCCAGAGATGCTCTTTACTCCTATCTATTGGTTGTCTGAATGTTTGCTGCCCAGATATGGCATACCAAAATGCTATAATACCATGATAGTCCTATTAGTGTTGGAGCAATCAAAATACCTTTTGAAAACCGATTATATATCATTGTATTACAGCAGTTGCTTCATAAAGGCATAACACCAACCAACATACCTGCCTAAATTCTGTTTGTTGACATTATACAATAATGCTAATTTTAAGCATCTCAGAATTTTTCAAGCCATTGCACCTAAAAATACTTGCTTTAAGCCATGGTATTAAGATTAACTTAACAGCACAGAATAAACAAGCATCAACAGGGTTCAATAAGTGGGAAGAGGAAGAGCTAGATAGAAGTAGAACTGGAATCTGTATTGTGTGAGTTCTTATAAATTCTTAATGCATCATTCAGGTGATATTATTAGCTTTTGCCTAATAATTGTTTTTAAAACTTTTTTATCCCATAGTGGAAAATGTAGGTTATTGTGGAATAAAGTTCCAGAAGTAGAATCCACAGGGATATCTTTTCCCAAGCCTTGTAATGAATGGCATCTATTCTAAACAAGAAGAAGTACATGGGAGCAACAGCATATGATTGCAACTGCTTTTCTTCCTTTACACTCCATGAATGACTTCTGCAGCAGAACTGAAGAGCATTCCAGAGGATTATATTTTAAAAAGAGAATACCATGCACAACATAAATGAAGTTACATCTAATTATTTGTTTTGGTTGGAGGAAAACAAAAGCTACATTTTGTTAGAAGCTTTTTGATTATAGATTTAATACAAACTTATATCCACACATTATGTAAATTTGGAATACTACATGTATTCCTGATCTACTTCACTGCTATTAACTTCACAAATATCTTAAATACTGTTTCAACACTGAATTATTTCTTAGGAGGTAACTACTGAATAAATACTGTTATACAGTAAGGACAGACTAAGTCATAGAAGAAAATATTCACACATTGTAAACAGAAATAGAAATACATCACAAACTGAAATACTTTGTGTTACTTGTTTATCGAACTACAGCCTGTTGGTAACCATGAACAGATGTATATTCCTAGTTATTTGGGAATGGTAGGGAGTGAAAACTGTGTTCATAAGAAATTCTTTATGTGAGATTTGAGAGGTTAAAAGAAGTTTCCTGTCTGCTTAGTCAAAATATTATTGAAGCAATTCAGGTTGTCAGTAAAAGATTAAACCAATTTGCTGATAATCCTGTTAATGACCCAGGTCAAGTGTTAACCATTGCAGGTTATAAAACAGTTAAATTAAAGTTGGATAACCTGCAGTAAATAACCTGGAGCATCATTTAAAAATGGATTAAGAGAGAAAAATTACAAAATTGCAATTATTCATGATTCAAAAGTGCTACTTTAAATATTGAAGCATTTCCAATTAAAACAGCAGGCTATCTGTATTCCAGGAAATCCAGAAGTCCATCTTGAATAAAAAAAACTGGGAGGTTATAAGTACATGCTTTCAGACTAAAATTTCTAACTGTATCATTATTTCCAAAAATCTGTTTAAATTTCCGCAAGGAAAAAATGCCATTCATTATTCAGACATTAATTTCCATTTTATTTTTCAACCAGATGATTAACTCTTTGCAACTTTTCTATTTATAATTAGTATGCCTAAGAGCTTTCTGAGATTCTTTAAATGGTTCTATGACTCAATACACAATATTTAGCCTTAGGATAGATTTCAGTTTAATTATTATATTCTGCACTGAAGGAAATTACACTTCACAATCTCCTTGCTTAATTGGAGTTTCACTGGAACATTTCATGAAATCCCAACCACTGAATAGATACAAAAATATTATAAATAATATTTTGTGTAATATACTGTATAACCACAGCATTCAAATAGTGTGGAAAATGTTTACTTTAAACACACACACAAACCAATCTGTTAAGGTAAGTATGTATAATAAACTCAATTCATGTAAACAATTGGTTCTGCTGTTCTACAGAATCATAGATCAGATCATATGAATTGTTCCAAATGTTTTTAAATGTTTGTTCATTATCCATCAATAGATGGGCAAAGAAGGATTAATCCTTGTATGTCCATTCAGATCCTATTATTTCAATATGGCTAACTTAAAGGTAGTTAAGTACAACTACAATTTTAGTTTCTAAAATCGTATGCATACACAATAAATTCAAAAATGGAGACTTTTAAATCCATAAAATGTATTTGGTTATGTTATTTTATAAACTGTTCAAACATAAGGAAACTATTTCATATAGAACAGTTTAAAAATATATTCTTAATACTGAGATATCTGAAAAAAATTCACTTTATTCAAACAGAAAGGCATTTTTCTATACTTTTTTATTCTAAATTTTCTCAAAGTCTCCCAATTCTAATCACATAATTTTAAAACTTAATACTGCTTATAATGTAACAAAGTTTGGGCAATTTAAATAAACTGTTACTGATTTACAGTTAAAAATTAATGATATAGCTGACATGACTAGGTGATTATGATACTAAGGACAGTTGTATATAAACCCACCCAAAAAAGAAAGAAACAAAGAAAGTGGTGGTGGGGAATTGAACTACATAGATGGAGAAAGAAAACAAATTGTCCAAACAATGTCATCTATGGACAATGAATTCAATTTTCTGCCACATTAAAAATAAAATACAGTAAATAACAGATCACATTTTCAGTGATAACATATAAAAACCTAAAGGGTTTATATATTGCCAATTGCTGTCTTAATATGCAATATGATTTGCCTGACAGCACACTAGATGGCTTATTGCTCTAATGTATATTATCCTTGAGTTTTGCTGATAAGAGTTTCACCCAACTCTACAGAAAGACATTTACTATTGGTTACACATTCTATTCATTATTTGGGTACAATGAATCTATATATTCAATTTATATAAATGAACTAACATATACTTTGAATATGCTTTTTCAAAAGATTTTTTTTCTTTTAACCTGAAATAACCTGGTTGATTGCTTAGGAACATAATTTCTGCATTATCCCCAAAGCAGAACCAATAAACAAATCTGCCTTTTCCTGTTCAAAAACCAAGACAAAACAAAAACATCTAGAAATTTCCCAAACAGGTGCAACATTTTGTACAATGAGAGGATATGAATTATTCCCACCCTTTTGGCCTGTGCATTTTGTATGTTTGAATAGTCATGTTGTTGAATAGTCATGTTGAAAGTTGAATGTTCAATGCTCTAACTTCTACCATACATTACCAAATATGTGTGGAATACCTTCCATTAATTTAAAGATATCTTCCAATATTTTTAAGTGGAAAAAATATTCAGTGGTCATGTTTCCCCTTAAAACAGAGCTTTTGGAATTCCAGTAAAGATTTTTGACCCATACTGTATCTATTTAAATTGATTACAATATATTCAATTAATATAGCTAAGTAATGCTCTCCAAACCCCACCTAAGAGAGATGATTTTTAAAAGCAATGTTTTATTACACCCAAACTTTGTGATACAAACTAATAAAACAATGATTTAAAATGAAAATTTAAATCATTAAAATATTAATTTAATCATAAAAATATTAATTTCATAACAAGCATCTTTCAAAGTGGGTGAGCTACTGAATTTCTATTTTATTATTTCTGTGGAATGATTCGGTGCAATTACGTCACAGCTATAGGTGTAAATGAGACACAACTGTGATGTCTGCAAAAAGGTCTTTGGTGTAAGCTCTAATAAAGTAGTGGGACCCTCCGAGTGCAGCAGGTTTGCCTTCCTTCCCATTCATCACTAATCCAGATAAATCAAGTCTCTAGCTACTTAATAAAAAGAAAAGGCGATGCGAAATTTGCATCATTTTAGAAGCCCCGTCGCGCTCGTCCAGATCTACTCCTTCTTCTCTTCCCAAGCGTTTTCTTTCACCCAAAATAGTTGCACGGGTAGTTTGCTCTTCCTCCCCGCCTTAAAAGGCATGCGATCGCATGGAGGATTCCCCGGGAAGGCTTCTCTGCGCCATCACGTTTACGCTAATGATCAAACACACAGCCTGTTCGTTCGAACTGGTTCCAAGTCACTTTGCGCTGGCATCGCTTCGACGCGCGACTGGCAGCCCGCAGCCGCCGCAAAACGGGGCGGCTGACCTGCCTCCTTCACCTGCCTCTCCCCAGCCACCGCGCGCACCCGAAGCAACTTGGCCAAGCGCTGTCCGCTCGTGGCTACACCCTCAAAACGCGCAGCGGCCGGACCGGGATCACCGCCGCGCATCACCTGAAGAAGAGCAACCGCCGCGGAGCAGGTTGGCAGGTGAGTCATTTAACTGCCGGCTTTCCGACAAGCAGCGCCTCGCCTCGCCTCCTCGGCTTACCTTCGTTGGTCGGGTGGAGACTCAGATCTCCCAAGCAGCCGAGCGTAGATCCGAGGAGCAGGAGGAGGAGGCCGGTGAAGTGACAATCCATGCTGTGGCTGGTGCAGAGGGCAGCGCGAGCTGCATCTCTTCCCGGAGCATGCCACTGATGTGAGCGCTCTGATGGCAGGAGAAGTTACCATGCTCCGCTCGCAGCCTGATGTCAAGTTTGACACTGGAAACGAGGAGGAGTCTCTCGGACTGCCTGGGCTGCCGGCCGCGCGCCGGCCGGCGCGCCCGGTCCTAGCGCCCTCCTGTCCTTCCAGCACTCAAAGCTACGGGGGGTCCCGGAAGGCTAAGATTAAAGCAACGGAGCGGTGAATGAGGAAGGAGGAGCAATTTTCGGTCAAACGGAGGCGTGGGGGAGAGAGGATTTCACGACCAAACCCCTTCTTAGCCGGAGCGCCCTTTTGAAAAAAAACCAGGGGTTGCTTTGATTCTCAAAGAGACGCGGCGTATCAAGAGCATTTTCCCTGCCCTCCCAGCTTTTGTTTCGGCAGATCCCGAAGTAACAGCCGGGCCGTAAGGCAGAAGCGAAAAATATATGTGGGGAGTGGGGAGGGAATATCTCAGACAAAATTCTCGTTGAAATTTCCGAGCTTGTCCACTTGCATGTGCGCTCCGCAACTCTGCCCTCTGGACAAGCCTCTGCCTTCCGACGATACGCTGACCCAGAGTTATTTAAACCTCCGTTCACTTCGTTAACCCAATCACCTGCCTTCCTATCACACTCACTGAACTAAGAACTAACCACATCAGATGGGTTTGCACAACGCACCAGGCTAATGTACGGTTGGTTGGCTAACTAACCAATAGGCAAGATTTGTTTCATTGATCTAAAACCCCGTAAACCCCAGGCTCGGCTGGGGAGGACCAGAGAGGGGCTTGCTGTGATGGAGAGAGAGAGAAAAAGAGAGAGTGGGAGGGAAAGAGAGAGGGAGCTTCTCGTTTTCTCTAGATGCTGAAGAGAGAATAGGACCCGCTGCGTTAACTCAGTAGAACAGAAGAGGAACTGAGAAAAGGGCACCGCCAGCACTGAGGCGCAGCCGGTCATCCCTCTATAGTCCAGAGGACGAAGTTGCAAGGGACTTCTCACTGAGAAGGGGGGGGGACAAGGGAAGAGATCGTCCCCTCTTCTTTTCAGATCTTTTCAGACTTGCCACTTAGCAGAGGAAGAGATGAGCAGCTGGTTTGTTTGCTTGCTTCTGTTTGATCACTTTTCTCTTGATTTTTCTTCTGAATGGAGGTGGCAGCAGTAAGCTACGTATCTTTTTAAAAAGTGGGTGACTTTTAGTTTGCCCCAATGAAGAATGAGTTCCTGCAAGTAATAGTATATGTTGTTGAGTGAAGTAATTTGTACTGTCATATTTTAAAGGGGATAGGATCATTTTCAAGAGCAGTATAAAAATCTCTTTCATCAGCTCCAGATCTGCACTGAAGCAAAGAAGGAAAAGGTGGCTTTATCATAAAAAAAAAGTAGAAAATCAATTATGCATCTGTTCTTTATTTATCAGCTCACAGGGCACCCCAGGATATAGGCTAGCCACTTTCTTGGGAATCCTTTTATTTTTACCGCTTGTGACATGATCATGAACTCTTTGTTTCCTTTGTGCATGTGCAACTAGATGCTCAATCATACAGCAGTTTTCCAAAGCAGGAAATGTTCAGCAGAATAACCAAGTTTTTATACAGATTCAAGTTATCTGGATTTTCTAACACCCTATGATCTCTGGGTCCCAGATGTACAACAAGTTTAATGCACATCTCAGAAAAGGATGACCAGAGGGACAACATAGCAATAAGTGCAAGGGGGCAACTGAATCTGAGGAACTTATGTCAAGGATCATGCAGCCAAGTAGGCTTTTCAGCAACTATACAGGTAATAGAGAGGGTGATGATGATGATCATTCTAAGAGCTATTGGTACTACAGTAGTCCCCATTCTTAATTTTGATGAAAAGCATTTTCTTTTGAGGTTGGCTGGAAAATCATGGTCTAGTTATGGATTTCTCATTTTATTTACTTAATATCCAACTGCTGCTTTTTCCTCATGCAATTGAAACAGACTCCATTTTATGTTCAGGCTTCTTATTGGACCACATCTTCCTGTGGAATTTGGCCTGACCATTCAGGAGAAATAGCCAATTGTTCCCCATTTTCAGAAGGCTAAGTGGGTCAACTGGAAGTCTGTTTTTTTTGGGGGGGGGAGGTGATGGTGCCATTAGCGCCTTAGGAATAACCTTCTACTTGAACTTAGATCTGCTTCCATTCTGGCCATCTTCCAGAAGATACTGAAGACTATGCTATTCTGGAAGGCATTTGAATCATAATGTCTCTTTGTTTGCTGCAATATGCTAAGGGTTTTGAAACTTTTTCTGTATTTTTCCTTCTTGTATTGGGTTTGTATGATATTTAAAAGCAAAGAGAGTCAGTTATATTGCAGCAAGGAGAAATCTAAACTGTTCAACCAATTTCTCTTATAGGGAGGTGCTATGATTTCAGTTAAAATTCTATATACTCAGAGGTTTTGTTTTTGTTTCAACATTTGAAAATATTTCCTTTCATCCCAACATAACATCTACTTAGAAAGTAAAACAGATTGTAAAACATAGAATAGTGTCAAAGTAGGAAAGACAAGAAAATGTCAATTATGCTAGGCTTGAAGAAGTAGGCCTGGACAGCTCAGTTCTAATCTAAAAGGTTTATTGAAACTACAAAAAATTATCACAATTTTTTGTAGTCACAAAAAATTATCCAAATGCCAGCCCAACGCCTGGATTTTCTAGATTAGGCTAACAGTCTTCATGAGGAGTTGGACCATTGGCATTTGTGCATGTGCAGAGATTCCAAACTGATTCCCCTCTTCACTCTTGGCTCAGCCCATCCTTCTTCCACAATTGTCAGCTTCAGAACGTTTCCTCCTTTCTGTTTTTCTTTCTTCCTTTTACAAACTCAGTCCTTAAGGTGCTAAAATTACTTAGCTATACAGTAGACTCATTCTTGAAACTTAGATTCAATAATTATCTCAACTGAGGTCTGGACTATGATGAAAAACAAAATATAAAATTTCGTATTAAATTTTGAGCAGCATAATTTTTCCCTTTTTCCACAATCATTCTCACATTCAATTGTGCCTCACTAGTTGGAAAAAAAAAACACAATATTATCTTAGATATACACAGTGTAATTTTTATTCCACCTTATGACTAATCCTAATTATATGAACAGAGCCTTTGAATGGGAAGCATATATATTCTTTATGCTAATGATTTAGCAAAATATACTTACCACAATTTAAATAGGGAAAGGGTTCTGTGCTTGGCACTGATTTTGTGTCTTATGATTTAAAACTGTCCTCTTCTCCTCCTAATTTGAGACTGACATACTAGTTGGGTTACTAACTTCCTCTAAGATATCTTTAACCATGATTTGATCAATAAACCATAACTATCTGAATTTACATAACATGTTAGCCCAAATCAAGCATTATGTATCCACGTTATGTGCAGTATGTGAACCCATTACAGATTAAAAATGTTGTTGTATGTTTATTATAGAAAAAGTAAATTCAACTGAATGTATCATCCTTCTTCAAATAGAGCATATTTCAGAAATATAAATAAATATGTTTATTTCTATCTTTTTTGTATACATAATTTCTATCACCACCTATCTCACAGCAGTGACCCAGGGTGGCATACAAAATAAAAACAATATAAGTTACATAAGTTGGGAGAGGTATTATGCTTTAATCATGATGTTTTGAGAAAAAGTATGTTTTTGAGCTATCAAAGAATACTCATTGATCTATCAATGAGTACACAAACTGGAACTATCTGCTCTTTTATTTCTTAAAAGTATAGAGCTCTGAACTAGATTGGTACAGATTAAATTTCATCTCTGTTTTCATTACAGAATTAAAGAAGGAAAAGTCAATTTATAGCAGATACTTCAGTTTAAAGTTTGGAAATTTGGAAAAGTAAACTCCATTAAACTTGGAGATTCTTATTCCAAGTAAACATGAGTGCCCCCAGAAAATTACTGACAATCTCTGCATACACAAAAAGTTGGAAAAACTACCAGAAACAACAACAAATGCTTGCTAGTGAAGTGTTTGAGTCATGTTAATCCACATTGACAGTTTACTATGCCATCTCAAGAGCTTCTAGTACCAGATTATCAGTGGAAGGAGTGTAAAAAAATCACAAATTGATGGCTTGACTGGACAGCAAAACAGTTACTTAATTGCTTAAGTGACAGCCTTTTGAAATTTGTCAGTGTGATCTTCAAAGCTTCATGGCTAGCACCAATGTCATCAGTGCATGTGGCACTGGGGAGAAGTTGGATGGGAAAAGAAATATTCCATCACTGAAGATTTAAAATGGAAACCAAAATAGTTGCTTTTGGCAAAAACAGCAGATTCAGATATTTTATTGGCCAAGTATGATTAGACACCCAAGGAAGTTAACTCTAGTACAGCAGCTCTCTCACTCTAGTACAGCAGCTCTCAGTGTACTCATAATACAATAGTAGATGAAATAATGACATAAACAAAATTATTCAACGGTAAAATGTGCATCCAAAAAGTGCAGCCAGTAGAAAACGAAATGTAGGAAAGTATAGAATTAGAACCACAATCTATTGTTAAGTATGTATATGTTTTAGACAGAACTTCTGGATTAATTTAGAATTCTTTGCATTATAGTAATCACTATGTTCTGTCATATAGCATGAATTAAGGATTTAGCTGAATGATGGCATGGGGGAAAGACTGTTCCTGTTTTTGGTATAGAATACCCTACAGCGCTGTCCAGAAGAAAGAATCTTTTTCTTCTGGATATTTATGTCCAGGTGACAGGAGTCTTCAGATATCTTCTCTTGACCCTTTCAATATACAAGTTCTCCATGGAGGGCAGGCTAGCTACAATTATTTTCTCTGCAGTCCTGACTGTTTGTTGGAGTCTGATCCTGCATGGTTGCTGCACTGAACCAGACAGTTATAGAAGTACAAAGGACAGACTTAATGATTCCTCTACAGCTGACTCAACAGCTCTTGAGGCAGGTTGAACTTCTTGAACTGGCTCAGGAAGTACATTCTCTGATGTGCTTTCCCAATAATGGTGTTAGCTGTCTGTTTTAAGTTTTGGCAGATTATGGAGCCCAGAAACTTGAATAACTGCACTGCTGAGATACTGTTGCTGAGTCTGGTAAGAGGAGATGAAATAGGAAGATTTTTTCTAAAATCCACTATCACCTCCACAATTTTGAGCATATTCAGCTTCAAGTTGTTTTGACTGTACCACAGAGCCAATTGTTCAACCTTCCATCTGTAAGCAAATTCATCACCATCTCAAATGAGTCCAATACTGTTGCATCATCTGCAAACTTCAGAACTTTGACAGAGGAGTCCCTAGAGGTGCAGTCATGTGGACAGAAAAGAGCAGAAAAGGGACCACATAGCCCTGAGGAACACCAGTACTAACTGTATGAGTACTGGATATAATTTCCCTAGCCTGCTTCTTCTTCCATTGGGAAGCTGGTTATCCACTTACAGGTATGGGCAGGCACAGTGAACTGTGTCAGCTTATAGTGAAGAATGGCTGGGATGATGGTGTTAAACAATGAACTGAAGTCAACAAAAAGGACCCATTCATAGGTCCTTGGGAGTCAAGACGTTGCAGAATATAATGCAGTGTCATATTGACAGCATCATCTACTGACCTACTTGCCCAATAGGCAAACTGCAAAGGGTCTAACTGTGATGACTTTCAGATGGGCCAGCACCAGCCTCTCAAATGTCTTCATGAGTACAGATATTAAAGCAAAAGTCTGTAATCAGTCAGCCCACTAATGGAGGATTTGTAGGAACTGGGATGATGGTAAAATGTTTAAAGCAAGAAGGGATGTAGCACAGCTCAGTGATCTACTGAAAATCTGTGTGAACATAGGGCCTGATTGTGCAGCTTAGGTTCTCAGGCAGGAAGAGGTCCTATGCATAAGGTCTTGTGCTTTTCTGATTATTTCTTTTTGAGGGAGGCAAAAATGAGATGGGACACAAAAATGAGATGGGAAAATAAAGTCTTCAATCTTGTTTAAGTGTTACAGTTGCTTACAACTGCACACAATACTAAAAGAGTCCCTTTTCTCCTTCACCTAGCTGGCACTGTGGCCCATATTCAGTGATATTTGAACTGCACTGGACCTTACATGGACAATAATACCCATTCAGAGCCAGCTTATTTTGCAACACATTCCTTTGACAACACAAATGTCAGTGTCATGTTGCTGCTCTACAGGGATTCATTCTGAGACATTCAGCATAAAAATAAATATAATACAATAATGTTTCACAAAGTATCTGCCAATAAATTACAAAAGATTCAGCTTTTCCCACATGTGTACACACGTACATCCTATATAGACATTCAGCTTTAGTAATTCCCTAGGAAGTCATCCTGGGAAAAAGCTTATAGAACCAACAGACACTATGGACCTCTCCTTCTAACTTTGCTGACATTTATAGTTTGATAACTATGATAGCTCACTTCCCAGCTCTCACACAGCCCTATGCAGAATTATCAAAACTTTAGCATCTCTGATACAGAGATGCCATAGGATTTGTCAATCCCATTCCCTTTGTCAGAGAGAACAGTTGTAACCCTTTTATGCTTTGGAGACTTTGCAATTTGGAAACTTATGATAATAATCCACACCCCAGGAAACTTTTAAGTGCCTTAGAGATGCCCTATGCAAACTAGACACATTACAACCTCCCTCTCCTCCGCACACAGTTGTTCTTCCACTGGCAGAAAGCTTTTATTTTGCAGAGCCATTCGTCTTCTCATACTTTCTTCTTAGAATGCATGTTTTTAATATGAGTCATTAAATAAACGTGTCTTAAACCTTTTGCTCCGTTTATCTAGTCATATAGGACTCAGATGAAGTCATTCCAAGGGCTGTGACAGGAAAGATAAATGCAATTCCTGCTGGGATTTATTAGTGCTATTCTGCACATCTGCCAGATTGGATAAAGGGAAAGGCAGAAGGATAACAATTCAAACTTTTTTGTAAGTCACAATTCTTTATTTATATTTATCATGAAAGCTTGCGGTAGGTTTACAAGTAATTAAGGATGGCAATTAAATCAATTATAGATTTCATCACAATAATCCAGCTCCAGTTTTTTTCCAGTTTAAAAATTCAGCCATTGTATTTCTACAATATGTTTTCAAAAAGTTTGATAAGGCATTGAAAGTCATACAAAACAGGAAGGTAATCTCAATCAAATTAATATTAGGCAGTTTCACTAATGTTTAATCAGTATCTAGTTTACTTAATTTAAACCCTGCATTTTGAAATTAGAAGACTTGACTTGCTGTGTGCCATCCTTTCAGTTTTTGCAGTGTTCTATCACGTTGCTCGTCAGTCATTTTTGTTACAGCTAAACTTACACATCTCCTTATATTTATAGAACTACTTCTAGTTCTCAGAAATGAATTATGCTTGTCTGAATTCTTTCTAGTTTCTTTCAATCCTTGTTACAGCATGGTACTCGGAATTATACTCAGTGCTTGAGGTGTGATCTAACCAAAGCAGTATGAAATAGGGTGAAAGTTTCATATAGTTTGGAAAGTATAATTCCATTTATGCAGCATAAAATTTCACTTGCCTTTCTCTCAGCCACATGCTGCTGGCTCATATTCAGTTTGTAGTCAAATTTCTTTTCACAAGAATCATTGCTAAGCCAAATAACCCTATTCTATATCTATATATTTAGTTTTTGTTAGCTAAGTGAAGTTCTTGTTCTTGTCTATGTTATTTTCACCTCATTCGTGCAAAGCATCTAAATTATACAGTTTGGATTTTATTTTTGTACCATAGGATATTTATCTATTCCACTGTAAGACTCAAAGAATCAGTCTTATTTGGTGCAGTTCTAGACAACAGGTTCATTGAAACTAGAGGTCACAAGAATTTCTCCAACTGCCTGCCAAGCACCTGCACTTTCCAGATTGGTGCATGAATATACCTGGCACTTTCCCAGGAATATTCAGATCTGAGTAACCCTTGAATGAGATAGTGGATTCCAGACTGGATTTCTTCCACTTTGAACTCCTATACTCTTTCCATGATGACTGGAAGGGGTAGTGGATGGAGTCAGCACAAGGTGCTGGGGGGCTTTTCTTTCATCAGTAGAGACTGATGGAAGACTGGGTATACTTTCAGGGATAGAGGAAATTGCAAATGGTCTGCAATTGGGTTGATTTACTGAATGACCTTGAAAGGACCATTAACCTTGCATCATATTTTTTGGTTGGTCTTGTAGATTCCATAAAGGCCTCCAATAATTAAAAAAAATAACCTTATATTTGAAAAACAAATATGATGCAGAATTCAATATGGGAAACAGGCCTGGATTAAAATTCCACATATTGGTTTTACCACTTCCAGAGTTTGGGTCCTTCTAATGAAAGATTTTACTATTTAAGTTTCTTTATGATTTGCTCAAAAGTATATAAATTTAGAAACTTAGGAAAGCCAGCCTTTGTCCCTTCTTTCTATCAGAGCTCATTCTCGGTGATATCATTTTCAGCCTGCTTATAAGATTGCTTAGCTTGCTCAAGTCTTCAAGCCTACTTTAATAGGCTTTGAGCACTATTTGTTTTTGCAAAAAATCTGTTGTCCCTGGAACACAGCTGTCATCTCTGGGGTTATTTGGTAATACCCTTGGGTGAACTCCATATAAGGCATGAAGGGGAGTTATATTAATCAACGTATGCAGCACTTTGTTCTATGAAAATTTTGCAAGTGGGAGTAAGGAAGGCCAATTGTCTTGGGCGTAGGTGCAATAGCATCTTAGGTACTGTTGCAATAACTGGTTAATCTTTTCAGCCTCACCATTTGTGGCAGGGCAATGGGCAGAAGATAAGCTGAACTGGACTGTTCAGTTTAAAACTAGAAAAGCACTCTCAGTCTGGAAGTGATTGTATGCCTCCGTCTGAAATTAAACTTGACACCTTACCTCTTTGGTGAAAAACATCCAAAAACAACTGAGCAGTCTCCTTGGTAAAGGGCAGTCCCTTGCAAGGAATAAACTGAGTGATCTTGTTAAACCAATCCATTATCACCAGTATGGATGTACAGTGGTACCTCACAAGACAAGTAACTCACAAGATGTTAAACTTGAAGGACAAGCAAAAAAATTTAATAAAATTTATCCCGCTAGACGAGCCGCGACTCACATGACAAGCAAACTTTGTGTGATAACTTGCACGTCATCAGTCAACGCCCTCTGTATTTTCTTTCAGGCAGCAACCCCACGCTTTCTGCTGACTCTACCGCATGCTTTATACTCCATTGTTGCACAGGTGGCAACCCTGCGTGAGAGTTCTGCCAATGTGGCAAGCGCATGTGTGTTCTGCCAACTCTACCACGTGCTTTACTCCATTGTTGCATAGGCGGCAACCCCATGTGAGAGTTCTGCCACTGCAGCAAGTGCGCACACACGTTCTGCCGACTCTGCTGCATGCAGTTTACTCCATTACTGTGCGTGTGACTGACCTTGCCAGAATCCTGATC
>JANHZU010004598.1:83167-94602 GCA_032468055.1 Acrochordus granulatus
GGCTATGTCAACCTTTAATCGCTTCAGTTCACGATTGAGGATAGCGGTCTTTCTGGAATCATCAATCTTTTGGAGGTTGGAAGATAGACCAGGACACATCATCACTAAGCACACAAGAAGACAGCAGCTTACTGGTTAACCATGATTTAGACTTTTCTCTCCACAATTGATGCCCATTCATTTGAATGTTTGAAAAGCCCCCATGTATAAACCTATAGACTCAGGGGAGTTCTTGTACATCATGCAAAAAGCCTGAGCAATGAAGATGGCACCTTTATCCTTCATTTCATTTGTGCATTGCTTTATTCACAAGTCTATACTTGTTTGAGAATAATGAATTATAAATACTACCACCACAAAGGATAGTTACTTACTCCAAAACATCGTAAATTGCAGAAATTTAAGCTTTAAAAACTTGAAGGACTTAAAAAAATAACAATGCCACGTATTAGTGTGAGTTCTAGAAAAAAGGGGATATTTTAATGCGTATCTTTTATGAAAGCCAACATCAAGGTTCTTATTTATGCATTAAAATAGACCATATTACTACCAATCCTTACATCTGTAATGATTGCAAAATATGTTCTACTTGAAATGGAATTTAATTTAAGAAAATTAGAACAAGAGAGACTCATATATGTCACAATTATGGATTATTACTTTCTCTACAGTAATAGAAACATTTGAAAATTTGTTCAAACTAATAAACCAATTATTATGAGAAACCTCCATATGTCAGGAGACAATCAAGCTGAAACTATTTTTTATCTGAAATCATTATTTCACAAAAACAGTCTTTTTTTTCTTATTAAATATTGGAATATTTGTATATTGAATTTCATTCCTGCAGTCTAAAGCCTTGGAATTTTGAATAAGTGTTTTACTTAGGCTTAATAAAAGGAAAGAAAGGTTCCACAATTAATTTGGAAATGACAGAGCATAAAGAACCTCCACACTATCACTGCATAAATGACTTTATGACACATGCATTTAGATTACTGCATGTATAAAGTCACACCTTTTCCCCTTATTCTATATGGAAATTGCTAATATTTCCCAGAAAATCTATTTAGGCAGTTCCACATATCCAGTGCAGAAATATCCTTGACCTCTGAAGCAGGTATTTTGGTGTAACAACTGAGTGAGTATCAAATGGAAGCAGGGATTCTGAAAGTTCATTCCAAGATCAAATTGAAAATGCACTGATGTTCCCTCCATCAACAAAGAAGCCCCTTTATGTGTGATTCCACTCATCATCCTCTCTAAGTCATTATCCGACAGCCAAGATCCGGCTATAATGAGTGAGCATGTGTTCAATTATTAACATGCCAGAATTCCATTATTACAAGGAATTACAAGGAAGAAGAGCATTTCTTCCTTTGTTCAGAATTTATCATTTAGGAAAATATTAGTTCTGAAATGCATCAGCTGAATAAGATCTTGTTAATGCAAAGCACCACAATTATTAAACTGGATAATTTTTGGCAGCATCAATTAATAATCAATAATCTATGTCTGCACCTTTAACTAAACAATTACCTCAGAGGCATTAAGAACACAGGTTCCTGCTCAATATGTAAGATTTTCATTTGGCAAATGAAACAAGGCAGCTCACTTTTTCCTTTAATCTACCGATTTTTCCTCTCTGAAATAAGCATGGAATTAGATAGTTTTTACCACATTAGACAGATTATTCTGGTCCCACTAAAGTCCCAGAACTAGGAGCCCCTAAGTCCCAGAGCCACTCAGTCTTGCCAAGGTTAAACCAAAGCCTTTGGTTCCCATACAAACCTACAGCTTCAAGGCACCGGGATAAGACATCATTATTTTACTTAGTTCACCAGGAGGAGGGAGATATACCGATCCTGATGATATCTCATCCTATAGCGATGGATGATCTTACCAAGTAGCCTAATACAGATGTAAAACATGAATGGAGGGAATGCCAATACCACATAATAAGGGTCAAGGAGTACACTGGACAGCACACAGTCCATGGTCAATAGTATTGAAGACTGCCAAAAGGTCGAGAAGAGCAAAGATGTATGTGCTACCCCTTTCTTGTTCCTCCCAAAAATCATCTAAAAGTGCAATCAGTGTTGTCAGTCCCATGTCCACGGCTAAATCTCAACTGAAAGGGAACACATATTCTGTTTTATCCAGGGCTCACTGAAAATGCTGCACAGCTACCTTCTCCGTAACCTTCAAAAAAAGAAAAAGAAAAAAGGAGCTTTGATATTGGATGAATATTGAACAGTATGGTAGAATCTAGCAATGATCCTTGAGGAGATGGGAGAAGACCAATGTGTCCTTAAGGGGAGGTGGAATAGCCCCCTCTCTCAAAGAAGAATTAACCATGACTAGGATCCAATCATAGGAAATCATGAATCCAGGAGGGTCATGCAAGTGTCTGAATTCACAGTCATAAATATCCTGTCCATTTCCTCAGGTTCAACAGGATTAAACTGAATAATCTGGAAAGTCTATCCCAGTCATCTTCCCTGGACCTGTACTAAAGCTGGCATCTAACTTGAGATGAACTTCAGCAATTTTGTCTAACAGCCTGTTCTGCAAATTCCTCCACATGTCCTCCTTCCCTTATAGATCATGTATTACTGTAAACAGAGCTGTTACCTGGTGCGGGCATAATGTGAAAAGTTTGTTACATTAGTGAGCAGAAGTTTGTCATGAAAAGTTGAGCTGCTCCTTAGTTCACTAAAGAGCCAAAGTCTTAGCCATCTGTAATGTATATCATTTCCTCAAAGCTATCCCTATCTTTGGAGCAGTGTTTCCCAAATTCAGAAACTTTAAGATATATAGACTTCAACTCCCAGAATATCTCAGCCAACATGGGGACACTGCTGTGAAGGGATGTGAGGTAACAGGTGAAGAGAATAAAGAAGGGATAAGAATCAAATCAATGTTTTGGAAGAAGCTATTTAAGCCAATGCCAAAATTCTTCTTCACTATCCAAAATTCAAAAATAAAAAATCCCAAATAGATAACTGTCTGATCTATGCCCAACACATATGCCGGTAAGGAGTTTGCAAATCCCTCATATAATTGCTTATTTTTTAATTTATATACTACCCATCCCACCATCAAGTGACTTCGGGCAGCTTATATGCTGTAACAGCAACATAGAACAATTAAAACTGAGGAGCATTAAAACATCAGTCTTATTATTAAAATATTAATCATAATTTAGACAAAAGATCAGTGTGCAAGCAGGTGAAGGTGAGATCAGCTACAAGCTACCTCCAGAATTGGACACCTCCATCAGGCCACTTGGCAGAGCCAACTTTTTAGGCCCTTACAAAAGGCCAAGACGGGGCAGGAGGGATCTCACTTCTACCATTATGAAGTGTTTGTTCATATTCAGTTACTATAATTTAAATTCAATTTTCTTATTCCTGCATCTGGAATGAGAGGGAATATGTCTCAACCTTCTTGCTTACTGCAAGCCTTTTAAGTATTGAAGGATACTATCATATTCCTCCTTCCTTGTCTTTTTTCAAGGTTAGACATAACCAATTCCTTCAACCTGCCTTCATAACATTTAATATATAACCTCAATATATTTATTTCCCTTCTCTGAACCTGTTTTGATTTCCCTGAATCCTTCTTAAAGCATGTTGTTCAGAAGTGGACACAGTACTTGAAATGAAGTCTGACAGTGCAGAATAATGTAGAATGATTATTTCCCATGATTGCAAAATCATATTTCTGTTTAAATAGCCTGAAGATAGTTAGTTGGTTTATTCATTTATTTAGCAGCTGCAGCATTTTGCTGGCTTAAATTAAGTTCAAACAAACAAAAAAAACTAACTTTTTTTCACAAGTACAATTACCCAGCCAGATATGACTCAGCCTATACTTTGCATTTATGTTTTTTTCTTAATGAAAACCTGCATTTCTCTCTTAAATTTCACTGTGTTCCTTTTACATTTTTTATAACTCATAAAACTGCTCTTAAATTATATTTATATCTTGTAAATTAAGTATCCCAAACAGTTTTGTGTTATCTGTAAATCTGATAACCAATCTCTTAGCTTCTCACAATTTTCCTGCTTCTTCCTAATAATCTTTTTTTTAATGATTAGTATCATATCTTAGACAACTGATCCACCCTCTGAAGGAAAAATTTGGCATCAACACAAGTCAGGACATTTCTGGAAATACCATGTGTGACAGTATTTACTGATGATGAAGTACTTTAAATCTACCATTATGACAACATGTTTCTTTGAAAGATAATCGTTCACATTTAGAAGGCATCATCTGCAATCTGACCGTTAGTTAACCACAGTCTTTCTATAGTTTAAGTTGTCTTAATTTAATTAAAATGTTTTTTATCAGCATTTCCATGTTTATACAGTTGGATTTGTGACCAAGAATTTTTCCCCCTAAACTTACAGTGTTATTCCTCCAACCTTTCTATTGCTTTTCTTCCTTCTCAACTAACTGTATCCTTAGCTACATTCTAGTCATAGGAGTCATCACAAACTATATTTGCCTTTATATAATATCCACTAGGCCTGTCTTGTTCATTTACCATATTCTGAGCATTAGAATTATGAGCCAAAGTTTAATCTACTTTGTATGGTAAGAGGCTGTATTTCAGCAATATTCCTAAATTCTACAAATAATTTTATCTAAGATCCTTCCCATTGGGTTTTTGTTTCTATTCCCAGGATTTGAGCCATCTTAATCAAGTTCAGCCTGCCTTGGCTAAATCCATTTTTATAAATCCTTATAAGATACACCCTATTTTGTGTGAACAATCCTTTATCTCTTTTTAATAGTAATTTATTAAAAGTTACATGTATAAAATGTATTAATTAATTATAAAAACTAATATAAACTAAGAAAATAAAAATTGGAAAGAAAAAATAAAAAAATAGTAAAGAAAAAGAAAATAAATTTATAAAACAATGACTTCCCCTTCATCTTATCTCCAACCTTCAAAATCTTTCATTACTTTAAACAGAATTCAAAATAAAAATATTTTCCAGAGGAAGGATTTTTATTAATTACAAAATCTTATTGTAAATCCATCTGGATCCTTAGTTCAAAATAAAATTCCTAATAAAAGTTCTAATAGCTCTTTTGCTGTCAATTCTAAAATAATTCTCAAGTCCTTAATATTGTATTTAAAACTTATTTTGCTGAGAATGGAAGGAAATTCATTTGGTGTTTAAAACTAGTTGATCAAAAAGTTCCTAATAGCTGAAAAGCAGTTAGGAAGCAATTTCCAGAAATTATTAGAAAAGGAAGTACATGAATCCAGTGTCTTTTGAAAGTGCTAGCCATGGTTTAAAAAAATTGCTACTCCCTCATCACCCAAAGTTCTAAACATGCTGCTAAGGAGCAACTAGATGGGGCAAATTTAGGTGATCTCAAGCCCTCTCATTCTCTCGAGAGGAATTACAAAGATATGGTCTACTCATCAGTTCCTTCATTTTGCCATGGACCTCAGCTTTATTTTTAGCTCATCATGTCTTCCTTGGAAGTCCTCCAATAATCTATTATCTCAGACCATAGTCTCTTCTAGTTATGTAGCCAGTCATGATTTAAGTATTCTTTACCATCTATTCAAGAGACTACCATTTCATTCCTCATTGTCCAAAGCACATTTGCTTAGAATACACAACTTCTCTAGTCATTCACTGTTCTGCCTCCTCACTAACAGTTTTTTAGATCTCCTTAATATTGGTTCAGACAGAAACATATCTAATTATTTTATTATTTGGAAAATTACAAATAATATGTAAATGATAGTATTTATAAATAATAATATAAAATACATAAAATGTGTATCTGTGTATTTCTAAATTTGTCAAGCAACAAGTTAGTAGTATTTAGACATACTTTCAGGACCTGGATATCTTTCAGTAATTTAAGGAAGAATGAGCTGTATCAGGGATTCTGCAAAAGTCTATCAGGCCATTTTTCAATGGAAAATAAAGCAAAAATGGGTTGTACAACAAAACAGTGACCCAAACATCCAGTCTATAAAAAAATGGATAAAAAAGGACAAAAATCAATATTTTAGCATAGACAAATCAAAATCAAAACCTAGAAATATTGTAACAGAATCTGAGATGAATAGTACATACTAGAAAGCCCTCAATTATTATTCAGTTATGAAGCAGCCTTCCACAGAGAAAAAGACTGAAATTCCTATTCAGCAATAGGAGACTGTAGTTACTGAACCTGCCATCAGTTCCTGAATCTAAGAGAACAATTACTTTTTCTGACTGCCATATTGTGTCTTGAATTACTGTGTTTATTTCATTTATATATCAGTAGAACTCAAATGAACCTTCAATTAACATTGAGTGGCATTCTTAAAATAAATGCAGTGAAAATTATCACTTTTCTGTTGTGAAAGTGTCCTTAGACAGCACAGATTGGAGAACAGATTGTTTAATTGTTTTTGATATACCAGTCACACATTTAATAATTTTATATAAAAATACATGAGAAATTCCTTATTGAAGATTATCTACAAGGAGATAAGTGAAGACAAAATTTCAGGATATTTATGTTTCAATTATAGTTAATATAACTGAAATTTTAATTTTAAAATTCAATATTACACTGTTTTCTTCAAATTCATGTTTCTATTATTTTGAATTAAATAGATGACACGTCACAGTAGTCCTACATCAATAAATACTATAATTTGTCCTAGGTAAAACTCATACTTGGTTCATTACTGCAGGAAAAGATATAATCAGTGTTTTAATTTTAATGACATTATAAAACATGCATTTTGGTGAGTTGCCTGGTCAGACATCAAAAAAATAGAGCTAAGAAGAAGGAAGGTAGAGGAGAATGTTGCCACATGGCAGTTTTTATCTTCATTTTTATTACAATTCAGTCATCTAACAGATTATTATAACGGAGGGTGACAGATGGAGAGTATGAAAAATTTTTGCAACAAAAATAATGAGAACCAGTTATCAGAAGTACAGTACTATCTATTCCCAAATATCTATTACCTTTAAAGATTCTTTAAAGAATGTTTTACCAAAAAAGTGTTTTTTTTGTTTTTGTCTGACTGGGTTCTGATCTTTAATCTCTGACCTAATAGAAACATATTGTACCTTTACAAAGAATTCTTTGAATGCCAGTCAGAATTTACCTTCCTTGCGCTGACATTTTATGGACAGACATATTTGTTTAATAGAGGTATTGATCTATCATTTTATTTTTTAAAAAATAATGTTCTTCTCAAGTATGAGGTAAAAGGTAAAATAAAAATCCCTGCAAATTTTACATACATCCACTAGTGTATCAGCTATAGAGGGTGCTGCTCGTCTCCATTTCAAGGGCAGTTGAGACAGTGCTTGTCCAATGACGTTTGCCATCATGACATCATGGAGCACTGCTACCTCCCACCGAGGGAGTGTCTATTTCTCTACTCGCGTTTGCATGCTTTCAAACTGCTAGGTTAGCAGGAGCTAGGGCAAGGATGGGAGCTCACCCCATCCAAGTATGAGGTACATTTTACAAAACTCTTTTTTTTTGTTTCAATCATAATCAGCTCTGTCTTCCATTCCAATTTTCCAGACTGCCTTCAATCCAAACTTTGCAGATGCAATAATAATCAGATCCTCTGGCAATAATAAATGAGAAAAAAAAATAGTCCCTGACCCCACACTTTGTACCACTTTGGAAATACATATATTTCCAAAGAAAGAAGCAGACCTGGATCACTATTACTTCTTCAGCAGATGACTTTTGAGGCAACAAATCAAATCACACCCACCACTCCTATTTGTCTCTGAGGCCCTTTACTAAGCCATTCATCTGTCTCTGAGTTACTTATTTAAACAGATTTGGCAAGAGATTGAATATAACGTGCCTGAAATAATCAGTAGGTAATTGATTATTGAGTAGGTAATCTTGAGTAGATTATTGAGTAGGTAAAATTGAGTAGATGACATAATCATCTGTAGAAAAGTAAGGAATTTGAGATCCATAATTTGACTTCACTACCCATAATGTTCCTAGCCTCCCTCAAATGCTACTAGGTTACTTCCAATTCTCCCTCCTATTTTTGTTCATCTGTGATCCTATACACTCTCATGGAAGTTCCCCATGATGGTTCAATTTCTTTAGACTCTGGGGAATGTAATGCATTAAAGTATCACCTTTTTCACACTGAGAAAGATTCCTGGAAAATTCTACCAAAAATGTCTTCAGCTATTTGCCATACATAACCTATCCAAAGGTGACTAACTGGAAAACGCATGAGCTGAATACCTGGAACAGTATCCAAAAAAGATAGAAACAACCAAAAACTCTGTTCCACTCAGAATCACTTAATAGCTCCGCAAATTCAATATATACAACCCTAGAATCAAAGCTTCCACAAAGAACATGGTCACTGGGCTTCACCAATTTCTATTGTCCCACATTCCCTGAGAATATTCTATTGCTTAAAGAAGCATTTTTCAGAAATGAGTATCTCCTTTTTGTGTGTTTAATCACAGTTCCCATCTTGAAAATAATGGAATCATTCACAATTGCTTCTCAAACATCTAACCATTTCAAGATGCTTTTCTTAAAAATGATAAGTATTTCAGTTTTTAACCTTTCTATTAGAACAGCTAGGCATTAATTCTATTTGGATTGAACATATGTATATTCCTCAAGACCATTATAATTATTTAATGTGTGTCTGTATTTAGCCAGAATATTCCTTTGTTAATTGACATTATACTTACCTACTCAATTTTGCAAATGTCATCCTTTCCTCCTCCTACTCTCTGAGAAGTCTACCTATTCAGTTAGGCGGACAAAATTGTTTCTTTATATCTGAACCTATGCCTGGTTCTTTTATTGCATGTCATGGCTTTCTTCTTAGTGATTTTACTTCTGAAAAGCTGTTAGGATGGTCATGTTATGCAAGTTAGGCACTATAATTTATAAAACTGTTAGGATTTATATGATCTCACACAGATCAGTCTCTACTGGATGTATTTATGTTCTGTTTCAAGATTACAGGCACGCAAACACACAGCTACAGCATTCAGAAGTTTGAAATATTTACTTCAGCTGAAGCAGATAAAAGCAGATAGGAATGTAACTCAAATGCTTAGCAGATAGTGCTTGCCTGTAAAGCATCATTTACAGTCTATGAAGCAATAGCATAGTCCAAATACGATCCAAGAGTCAAACAAAGCCAAATCAGGTAGTCAGCCAGTCAAAGGGTCACAAGCAAGAAGCAGAAACAAGAGTCATAGCTAGAAAGCCAAATTATTATCTCCAACAAACTGCAAGCTACCTGAATCTGTCTACTAACAGCTGGCTACAATGATTTGTATCTTGCCTTTTGCCTTGAAAGGAGACTCACTGAAGAATTTTGCTGTGCTCAGCTCTCTAGACATCTAGACTTGGACCCAAAAGGGTGAATAGTTCTTAGTCCAGAGACAACAGACCAAATAAGTCACCGGATGTGAGAAATCTTCTGGAGCAGATAATTTTCTTGTTGTATTGTTATATTGCAAAATATTTACTTCCCATAAAAGGAAAGGAACCATGATCAAAGTGAAGCACTCTTATTTATACTTTGGCACAAAGAAGAAAATGACAGGATTGGTTACTTTTGTTACATAGGTGTTGCAAAAGACACTAATTTGTTACATTTTGTTGGTAGGGGAGACACATCTGTTTTTGTCACAGTTTGATTGGTTCATAAACACCTTGTGCTGTTTCATGCAGCATGGTTCAACATGTGGTCCTTATCTAGCTGTTACATTGCAGGCGGTTCCTGGTTCCTGCCTAATGTTATCAGGCCTGTTGCCTACATGCTATTTGGAAAGTTTCACAACCACAGCAGTTGAGTATTTTTTGTTCTTCAGTTTCCTCCTTTGGTCCTTTCAGTCTGGAACAGGACCACCCTCAGTAATTCATTCATCACCATAAGTTTGTCAGTTGTTAAATGCTTTGACACAAATTACAAATGAGCAGAAAGCAGTATAAAAAAACCCACCACCTAATAACGCCTACAACTATGATAAAAATAATACCTATCAAAAAGATTCTTAAACCAGGTAAAAGCCAAGAGATCAACCAGTCAAAGGGATTACCACCAATCCGCTGCTTATTATGTGTATGCATGTGTATCCAAATCCCTGAGATGCTGTTCAATAGTCTTTTTAAGACTCTGAAAAAAGAGGTGGCATGCAGATCCAATAGCCATACAATATCCACCTTGTCTACCCAAAAGATAATCAACAGCCTTTCTATGTTCTAAGGTTATCTGATTCAGTTCCTCAATTTCTGACTTCATACTCCTGATAATCATACCGGTAGCATTGATCAATTTCTTCAAGCAACACATCACACCCAAGATAGACTTCCTGTTTTCCTGTGCTACAATACCAGGATATGATCCTAAAGTTAGGACTCTAGTCACCCAACCTCCTAAAGTTCTATCTGCCTCAGTGTCAGACATCAGAAGATTGGAAATGACCCATTCATTATATTGGGGCCCCACTGGGCCTTTGCAATTTCCTGAAGTTTCAAAGTCTCTGGGGGACTTTTTCCTTTAATTACTTAGACTCAGATGATAAAAACCCAAGCCCAATACACTGACTCTGGCCAGGATGATAATTTGTAGCCCATTTATTAAAAAAAACTTAGGTTAGGTTCTTTAATCATTCAGCCAGTGCAAACACCTCCCATGCCTGCATAGTTTGCCAGACCTTTTCCTGGGTTATATTGTGGATAAAGCTCTACAAATGATTATTCTTTCCAAGTAGCATTAGAGGAAAATGAATAAGACTATCCTCCATAACCAGAGTTATCAGTATAACTACCTTAATCTTTCATCTTCTGGACCTTAGTTCACTCTGTCCACTTATTCCATACACCAATGGACCAGCTGCAAAACACATACCTTTTGTAGTCTTATGAAACTTAATTTTCCGAAACCTAATTCATTCAATGAATTCACCTATTCATTAAGTAGGAAAGCTTAACAGTCTACTACTATTTCTAAGGTTCTGTAATCGCACAACAATGGGCTCAAGGTCAAAAATCAGATCCAATAACAAAAAAAAAAATCCCTCATAGTTAATGGATGTTCATAAATCAATGTACTTTCTAGGCCATGTTCATGGAATATGGCATGTACAGGTTGTAAAAACTAATTACCTTTAACTGGGGTCATAACCCAAACAAGTGTCCAATAATCAATGATCTAGGTATATGCGGTTGACATATGGGTACTGTTCAATTTTAGGAATCCCTACCCAATCTCCAGCACTCTCAGAGGCTTGTTTTCTATGAAATAAAATTCCCAATTCAGCTGAGTTACTTGTAGTGCACAGCTAATAATAATCCCTCCTACTGAGGCTAAAACTACTGCAATTATGCAGGCCACTTCACAACCAAGCTTCTCATGAGGATAAAACTAC
>JANHZU010004599.1:19481-30481 GCA_032468055.1 Acrochordus granulatus
TCTCGTCCTGCAAGTTACTCATCTTGTGAGGTACCACTGTATATACAATAGAATGTGGGAATTTTTGCACCATCTAATTCCTCAGAAAAAGCAGCATTTTGCTTAAGCTGTTACAAAGACAAATCAGTCATACATGGGTCAAATGAACAGGCCGGTTCAGAAAAGACAGTGTCATGACACCAAATAGTTAACATAAAATTAAAAAATAGTACGGCTAACATGTTTTTTTCTTTCCTTTCAATTGTGTCCAATGCTCGGAGACTTCCTGAACCAGGCCATGCAATTTCTTTTGCAAGGTTTTTCAGAAGTGTTTTGGCTTTGCCTTCTTCCTAGGACTGAGAGAGAGAGACAGACTCAAGGTCACCCAGTTTTGTGCCTAAGATAGGACCAGAATTTATGGGTTTCCTGATGTGATATCTTAACCACTGCACCAAACTGGCTCTCAATCAAATTACCTTTGATTTACCAAAGCAAGGTGTTTGATTCTATAGATCATGCCAGAATATGGAATATATTAATGAATGTATCAACATATTTAGTCATTTTTCTAATGAATTTTACAACAAACAATTTGGAGCAGTGTTTCCCAATAGGAAAAAGGATTTTAAGGATTTGTATTTTCCCCATAATTGCTTAAATTATATAACAATATATATTAGAACAAATGTAAGATTCAAGCAATAGCTGAAATTAAGATAGAGGGCCAAACCACAACAACTGAGTTGCAGTCAACACTAATATGTAAGCCAAAAATACAAAATAATAACTCATTATGAAAGAAAATTATTTTGTAAAGAATTGGGCTGGTAAAAATCAAGGAGGTAAAAGTAATACTAACCATTCTATATAATAAACTTACAGCTTTTGGCAAAAATGGTATTATCTTGAATTGAATATTAAAGATGACAGATTAATCCTACAGAGGAAAACAACAGTAATCTTCAACAACCTTATGAATGGTTAGATTATTTTCATGACAATAAAGATTAGAATAATTAAGGTAATGGATATTTTTCATGGTAACCTATGGTGGGAAAGACAGACACTTAAAAAGAATAAGAAAATATAAATGCCTTCAAATATGGATCTGGAGTTAGTTATTAAGAGTATTACAGACTATAAGAAGAACCAGTAATTCATCCTGGATTAAAGAAAGATTCACTGTTCCCTTGAGGCAATAGTCAGAGAGCAGAAACTTACACATTTTAGATCTGTAATGAGAATGAATAATGAACTAGAAAAAAATGACTATGCTTGGGAAGACTGAGGGAAGTAGAAGTAGGGGAAAGTAATTGATAAGTTAGATAGATGGGATCAAACAAATACAAGACTGTCCTTGGAAGGGCTACAAATTGTTAATGGAGGCTAGTCAAGATGATGAGCATTTGTCTATGTAGTTACCATGCTGACTCTGACTTGACAGCACCAAATCAACTTAAACTTTCTCACTAAACTTCACTTGCAGACTCTTCTTTACTCGTTTGCTAGCCATAATTATTAGAAATAATTACACTTTAAGAATATGTGTGTTAGAATCCTGCTTCAAAGATGTAGTTAAAGCTTTCAGTCAAATTAGTATCTTAAAAAACAATAAACAACTGACTACAAAAGAAAGTCTGGGGTGCTCCTTGATCCAGAATTGATACTGAATAATGAAATAACAACAGTGATAAAGGGAAGCCTTTCATCAGTTATGGCTAATTAGTTATATTCCTGTCTAGAAGAAACAGACCTGAATTTGGTGAACCTTGCTTTGGTAACCTCATTATAAAAAGATTGTAAATGGCCCAAAATCCTTCAACATGATTTGCAAGTAGCACCTTATGATCACTATATTGTAATATTTACAATGGTAGCCAATTGTTTTCCAAGCACAATTCAAGGTACTTAATTTGATATATAAAGTCATACATGGCCTAGGCTCAAATTACTTACATCCGCAGCCTTATATCTTAAATGGGACATCTTCTGCCATAAAATAGATACAAAAATGAAATAGACTCAGGATAAGGCCCATATTGTAAAGATAATTTGCTGCTAGAGCTGATATTGATTCTCTCATTAGTTTATGAGGTAAAATTTACTTTTCTAATGTCATCTGGCTACAGACAATGACTATACTTCTGGCAAACTGTATTCTTTCTCCAGGTCCCTGCCTCATCTCCTCTCTACTCCAACCCAATTGCTTTCCTGCCAGAGGTTCTCTAGCTATGATATATAGATATGTGTGTATGTATGTATATGCATATACATACACAGACACATAGAGAAAAAGACAGTCTAGAAGGGAATGGGGCTTGCTTTCTAGCACTGAAGATGTTACTTGTTGGGTAACCAAACATTTGCAAGAAAACAGACAAGCTCAGAGAGCACCAAGGACTCCACAGTTGAACCCTGAGCTACATATATTCTCTTCTGTTGAGGGGTGTGTGTATGTATGTGTGTGAGTGTGTGAATGAAGTGGTGAATCCCAAAATCACAAATTAGTGAAGTTGTTGTCACAGTAATATCTACAACTGGATGATTCTCCTATAGCACAGCTTGGTCTTTTTTTTTTCTGGACAGGTATGCACAATTTCAAACAGCATTATTCTGCAGCCACTATCATTTTATCATTTTCACATTTTGACAATGTATATGATACCAAAGCCAACTTTTAAATAAAAATTAAGCTGGAGCTTTATATTTTGTTTTGCACTATGCCAGATTGTCTTTTTTTAGTTTCTAAATTAAAAGAATTAACTGAAAAAGAAGTGAAGCACAATGTAGCAGAGAACTCAGAAGGCACCAAAGCAAGGTGATTGCCTGCACATGAATGACCACAGGCAGTAGGTTACACATTCCTGCAGTATAGCAGCAAAAGTTAGAATGCCATTCATATTCCCCAAAAAGGTAACCTGATTTATTTCTGAAAAGTCTGATAGACTTCAAATTAACTAAAAAATAATAGATTCTTGCTTAATAAATGTGAAATTAATCTGAAATAGGGAAGTTTTTGTTTTTAAATGGTCTTTCTCTCTCTCTGTATGTGTGTGTATATTCAATCTGCAAATAGTGATAAAAATTAGTTTTGGTATTGGGTAGACCAATGTATAAAATTCTACTACCATGTTTGTGAAAATATTGAGTTTTTCACTCAAATCTAGAATATTTACAACTTTTTATAATTTAATTTTACTGTTTTCTCTTGTACTACTTGTTCCAATTGTGCTGAGAGCACTACTTCGACTTTTCTTCTCCTAAATACAGATAGTATACATCTACATAAAATAGTATTGTTAAAGAATAAAATTGCAAATTATATTTTTTGCAAAAAAGAAACTTTATTTATTAAATGTAAAAGCCGATGAACTCAATTATGTCTCTCTGCAGCTTGCAATAAAAATATATAAAAAAAGTATATAATGAAAAACAATTAAAACAATTTAAATAAAAACCAGCTGGACAGAGAGGAGAGGAGTGAGAATATATATGTGGGGGAAGGAGGTTGGAACTAAACCATTAGTCACCTCCAAGATGGTGTACCCCCAATGGGGCCCCAAGACAGCTGGCAGAACCAGGTCTTAAGGCCCTTTGGAAGGCTGCAAGAGTGGGCACAGACCTCACCTCCAGCTGCATGATGTTCCACAAAGCAAGAGCCACAGCAGAAAAGGCTCTTCTTCTTGACCCGACCAGCTGAAATTCCATGGCTTGTCCCGCAGAAGATCTCCTCTACCAGTTCTGGTGGGACAGATCATCCCCATTGGGGTGACACAATTCCTCAGGTAGCCTGGTCCCATGCCATGAAAGACTTTAAAGTCTTTAAAGGTCAAAAACAACACCTTGAATTGCACCTGGAAGCAAACCTGGCAGCCAATGCAGCTCGTGGAAAAGAGGTGCTATATGGGCCATTCTATGAGCCTCTAGAATCATCCCTGCCATGGCATTCTGCACCAGCTGCAGCCTCCAGATGCTCTTCAGGGGTAGCCCCATGTAAAGTGCATTGCAGTAGTCAAACAAAGAGATGACAAAGGTATGAGTGACTGAGCATAGGGACTCCCAGTCCAGGAAAGGGCACAACTGGCACACAACACAAAGTTGCACAAAGGCTGTTCTAGCCACAACTGCCACCTGCTCTTCAAGCAGGAGTCACGAGTCCAGGAGACCCCCCCCATAATCATGCAAAGGGTCTGTTTGGGGCAGTGTGACCCCATCCAGAGTTAGAGATGTTAAAGTCTCAGATCCAGAACTCCCAGACACCCAAATCCACTCAGTCTTGCCAGGGTTCAACCAAAGCCTGTTGTCCCCCATTGAAACTCATCCAGTCTCCAGACACCAAGTCAGGGCTGAGACAGCATCACTTGGATCACCAAGAATGGAAATATAAATCTGAGTATCATCAACGTAGTGATGGTACCTCATCCCATGGTGATAGATGATCTCACCCAGCAGTTTCATGTAGATGTTAAAAAGGAGAGAGGAAACTACCAAGCCCTGTGGCACATCACAAAGTAACAGTCCCTCCCAATACCAGTTGGGACTGGCCTTGGAGAAGGGAGCCAAACAAGTGCAAAACTGTACCGCCCAGTCCTAGCCCCCACAGCTGACAAAGGATACCATGGTCGATGGTATTGAAAGCTGCCAAGAGGTTAAGGAAAGCCAGAATGGATTCACTAACCCCATCCCATTCTCACCAGAGATTATCAACAAGTATGACCAATGCTGTCTCTATCTCATAACCAGGCCTGAAAAGGGTACAGATAATCTGCTTCTTCCAGGATCCTCTGTAGCTGCCATGCAACCATTTTCTCAACCACCTTTGCTAAAAAGGATAGGTGGTAGATGGGACGATAATTGTCCAGACAGGTAGAGTCCAGCAGTGTTTTTTTAAGCAAGGGACAAACCAGGGTCTCCTTAAAAGGTCACAGAAATATCCCCTCTTGCAGCGGGGAGTTCACTGCATGGACCTACCTGTTTGTGACCATCCTGCTGCTTTCACCAACCAGGAGGGACACAGATCTAATTGGCAAGTGGTCAACATTGACAGCATCGAGGACCCTGTCCACTTCATCAGGGGCAACAGGATCAAATTGTTCCCAGATAACTGGCAAGACTCCTCCCTAGGCATCTCAAGTGGACCTGCATCATGCATGGCTTCCAGCTGGGACTGAATTTGAGCAATTTTGTCTACCAGGTGTTCAGCAAATGCCTCTGCATGGCCCTACAGATGATCTCCTAAATCCTCCCTTCCAAGAAGGGATTGGGTGACTCTGAATAGGGCTGAAGGACAATACTCTCAGATGCAGTAATGGCAGAGAAATAATTATATTTTACCTCTCTTTTCACCACAAAGTAGGCCTTAATAGTGGCTCTAACTAATATTTGGTCGGATTCATCCCATGTTTTCTGTAAGCAGTGCACCTCTTCATCCTCTTCATCCTCTTCAGCACTCACAACTCTTCCATGAACCATGAAGAATGTCAAGTGCAAAGGGTAGAGAGAGGCTGCCCAGAAATTATACTATCCAAAGCTTTGGCTACCCTTTGATTCCAGGATATAACTCGGGCTTTGTCAGGACTGTGCAGCAAAACCCCTGGGACATCCCCCAGCTCCCTCTGAAACCCTTCTGGGTCCATCAGTCAACACCAGGTCATGTAGCCATTGATTTGACAAGAAAATTGTATCTGGAGTGTAACCACTGTCTTGAATCAGCCCCAAAGTAATCTGGGATAGGCCCATGGCCATCATATAGGCCAGGAACCCCTGAAATAATTCCAAGGACAAGCCCAGGGACAGCAAATTGAAATCCCCCAGAACCATCAGCTTGGGGAAGTCCACTGCCAACCCTGAGAGGGCTTCAACCAGCTCAGGTAGGGAAGATGCTATGCAGCAGGGAGGCTGGTACAGTAGCAACAATCTCAACTGATCCCATGAGCCAAGCTTCAAGAACAGGGTCTTTACAACCTGACACTTATGGAAGAAGGTCCCTGGAGGCAAAAAGAGATTCTTGGATGACTGTTACCCCACCTCCCCTGCCCTGGAGTCTCGGTGGTGCCAAATCTTGAATCTGGCTGGACACATCTCTGAGAGGGGAACTCCCCCTCAGGAGCCAGCCAAGTCTCAGTAATGCACACCAGGTCAGCCTGCTCTTCCTCAAATGAGGGGAGCTTTATTATGGACTAACCTGGCATTCACCAGCAGCAGCTGGACCTCAGGACCAATAAGGGTATGCTGACCAGGGGCTGGGCGTGAACACAGAAGGCCAGAACACACAACCGATACTAAACATTGGGAGCAACTTCCCCTGTAATGGCCTGTCCTCCAGCTCTGATATCACCCCATGCTTGTCACCACCTGAATATAATCTTATACCCATGTTCTCCCCTCCCATCCCAACATCTCTGCCATCCCCATCACCCACACTCAATCATACTCACAACCAAACTAGAAGAAGGGATGAAGACAGGAGCCCCTCAGCACTATAGCATAAGTTCTCAGGATCCCACAAGGCTCCAGCCGCCTCCTTCCATACATACATACAATGCCCTCTCACTGCTATCTAGAGGGAGGGTGAACTCATATGTCCCTTCACTCAGCTCTCACCTTAGGTGAGGGACTCCACACAAGTAACACAAATACCCAGACTGGCCCCAGCTCTCACCCAGGAACTAGTCCCTAACAAATGGGGCCTATATTTCTCCCAGCATGGCCAACCACTGTCTCTTCTACTCCTCTGGTGGCCCCGATATCCCATCTGGCTATCTTCACTGCTCCAAGCCCAGTTTCCTCCATCATCAAACAGCCTCTCCACCAAATACAAGTGAGTCTCTGGGGGCCTCCCCAGGGGTCATGAGTCCTGTCCTGTGGCAGATGTCACCAGTGCCAAACAACAACTACAGTCCCTCCAGAGTCCAACCTCTGAAAGGCCAACTCAAGCCAATTCCCTGAAACTAAGTTCTCCTTATGCAGGAGATGGCTTCCAGAAGCTGTCCTTGCTTGTTCAGAATCACTGGCCCCAAGCAAGCTCAGAAAACAATGTGTGAGGGGCAAAAAGACCTATTGCTGCCATCATAGATGATCCAAGCCATACCACTACTCCCATTGTCGTTGCCATGCCACTGCTCCCAGCTGCTCCCAAAGGCCTTGGCCCAGCTGATCCTGGCAACTGCTTCTGCTGCACATCTGCTCCCATCCACTCCTAAGTTTCAGTGCCGAACAGCTGATCCCAGCCTCTGCCACCACAGCTGCCATTGCCACCACTCCCAAATACCTCGGGCACTGGTATTCCAGTGATAAGTCCTTGGTGCCACACTGCTACCACTGTCATTGCTGTCCCATTGCTCCTGCTGATCACACAGGCCTCAGCCACCAAACAGCTGATTCTGTCTGGCAGCTGATTTGGCTAGCTTCGAGAAAGTCCAACCATGGAGCAGCCAGAGTCAGCCAAAAAGTCAGGATGGAATAAAAGCAAGAGTGGGATAAGAAGGAAGAAAGGGAAGAGAAAAACAGGACCCCAAAACATTCATTCAAGGGAGCTAACAGGAGCTATCTTAAACTCTATCTACCATCTTAAAAAAAATTGTATGATTAAAGAGAATCCGGACAATCCAGAAGAATTCATACAATTCTCAAGAATATTATTTTTTGCTGTGCTAATAAATAACAAAAACATTATACATGGAATTATGCCTAACATGTATCTAACTGGATAATCTTCTCCCTGACATAATGTTTACATTTAGGAGAAGAATCCATATTCAACATAACCTGCACCACTTGCAGAATTGTAAAATTAAAAGGTTGGAAGGGAACCTAAATATCAAATTTAAAGCTCTGCTCAGTCCAGAAATTCATTACAACACAATTCAGGCTCTTTTTAAACAGAGGAGGAGTATACTACTTCTCAACACAGTTTGGACCACTAGGAAACATTTTGTTTAATCAAAATCTACTTTTATATACTTTGAACACATAAAGTCTTCTGGAGCAACTCTAAACATTCCACTCAATATTCTGCACCACAGTCTTCTAATTCTTGAAGATGGCTACCATATCTCCCACAATCTTCTGTTTTTTCTGGGCATATCCACTGCTTTCAACTATTTCTTGTAGGTTTTCATTTCTGTTGCTTTTAACTTCCCTTATGAACCTTAGTTCATTTCCTGCTTCAGCTTATTTTCCTTTCTTCCTGCAGATATTGCGTATTTAGTGGTACAATTCTCTGATGATTATATCCAACTTCTGTTTGCTATACAGGTGCCTTTTAATTCTGAGCTCAATCAAAATATCTCTTGGCATTTGCAGTGATTTTCTAAACTGCCCCCTATTTTTATTGGAACAATGTGTGGTGGTTCTTATCTTTGAGAAGTTCCCAATTCTTCCATGCTCCCTTTGTCTTTAGGATTTCTGGTCATAAAACCCAACCTAGGCTTATTGAAAATGCTTGTCCTAAAATCTCATGTAGACTGTACTCTAATTTTTTTTTCTGTAGAAATCTTGAATCTCAATATAACACTGTTGCTTTTTTCCAAAGTTCCCATTGCTTTTATCTCTTCAGCCAGCTTTTCTTTATTGCTTAGAATCAATTACAGGAGTTCTGATTCCTGTGTCTTTTTCTCAGCTTCTAGAAAATATAAAAAACAAAACTACTTAGGAATTCAGGGGATCTTGTCGTCTTGGCCAATTTGGTTTCCCAGGTGATGTTTTGGTAAAATCTTCAATTTTTACGATTGCCTCTTCTCCTTTAAAATTCTGATCTAGAAGGGTTTGATATTCTATAATAGATACGTAGAGTAATATTGTTGTTTTTTCTTTTTGTATTCTTATCTAAATGCTCTTGATTGGATACTTATACTCAGATTTCTGGATATCAGTAGAGATCTTCAGTTTCTTCAATACAATGTATTTTTTCTCCTTTATCTGACCTATTCCTCTTGAATAACTAATAGTTTTCAATTCTTGTATTCCACTTGTTTTTCAACCAGCATTCTGTCATGCCTATTAAATTATATTTATATCTTTCTGTTTCTTTCTCAAATTCTAAGTGTTTATAGAGATGCTGAAATCCTTAGGTCACATAATTTGAGATTGTTCTTCCTGTAATCATGTGCTTAGGTTTTAATGCCTCCATTTTTGCATACCTCTTGCAAACTCAATCCCAATATTCAATGGTCAAATCAAGTTTGAAAAATCCCTTTAAAGTTTATAAAAAAACAGAGTCTCCAATTGGTCTTTATCATCTTATCTAATTTTCTACCAATTGCACACAGATTGATAGTCCTGTATTGTATTAAACAATACTTTATCTATGGTTTCTTCAAAATATTGTTTTAACTATGATTTATTAAATTTTATTTCCATGAAGCCATATAACATAGTTTCTAAATATCAATTTAGATAAATCACATAAATATGGCTGGGTTTGTGTAATGTGCTAAGCCAATATCAAACAACTTGTATGGATAGGTTGTGGGTAATTAGGCACTTTCTTTATCTCAGACTACTTTGAGTTTTAAAAAAATTAAAATAAAAAAGACTAAAATAATTCCTATTAATGAATTTGGGATGGGACAAATTAGGATTTTGTAAAGGTTAAGAAAAAATTTCTACATTGACTATCTCTCCACCTTATAAATGAGACCCTTACCTTTGAGGGGATTGCTGGGAAAATTCTAAAACAATCTTAGATGCTTGTAAAAGTTGACACTAAAAGAAAGGTATGATTTAAAAAAAATGAGTTTTGTTACACTTCTCTGATAATTTCCCATCCTGTAAGTCCTACTGGAGCCATACATTATTTTCAAGAAAAGAGATGTTTTGTGTGGTTGAAGGTGGAGTGTTGGAAAGAAATTTCAAGAATGCAAGCTACTTCGATCCAGTATCTAGGGATTCTTGTTTACACAAAATATATGCAGTTTGATGTGTGAAATTTCTTATCAGTTGAATAGATACATCTTTAAATTCCACTGCATTTTCCGAAAACAACATTCAAGCTAATTAATGTTACTTTTAAGATGCGTTTCCTTAAAATGAAATTCAAGCTATTAAGGCAAAATATGAGAGAATTTCAAGAAATGACAAAGATATTTCAATAATGCCAGCAGAATTTTTTTGAAGTAGTTCACACATCTCTAATTTCATTAAATAATTTGAAGAAACTGAAATACCTATGCAAGTTGGCAAGGATTTGTCCCAAACTCTTCGATCTCCACTTAAACAGGTAATAATATTACTACCATGCATTGTGTAGCCTGGGTTACAACTGTATAAAACCACTGTTTCTGTGTAATGCCCTTCATCACGGATTCTGTAACCATAGTTTGGTGTTCCAGGATCTTCACATTTCACTAAATCAAAACCTGTCAAGGGGAAAAAAATAATAGACATTTACTTTACACAACATATTGAACTTACACATTTGCTCACTTGAGTTTCTTACAAATAATTAAGCAGCTTATCTAGTACATTAATTATTACATTATTTTTAAAAAATGAGCCAGGTCAAACATCAACATTTTTAAACAGTAATAGAACTACATTGTGTGTTTATTTTATGCTTGCCCTATTTTCTAAAAGTGGCACAACTAACAAAAAAATCTTACAATGAAAAAAAATGATTTAGAGTTTGTGTTTCTCTTCAACTTGGTGATTAAAATATGTTTCAAACTATTATCAAAAGAGAAGAAAATATCAAAATTCATGCTTGGTTATAAGATACTGATACCTACCTTAGATGAAACAAAATGAAGAATAGATGTATCATTCTACAGTCCAGTAATCTGTAGTTTTCCTGGCTTTCCACCCTTTAATGACATTTTAAGAAAAAGGTTTTCTGAGATAAGATATCATGAATAGCCAGGAAGACGACAGAGTGATAGAGAGACATGTTGTTGTTGTTGTTGTTCAGTCGCACAGTCATGTCCGACAGGCCCCCCTGGCTTGCAATGCCTCCCGGAGTCTTCCCAAGCTCACACCCATCACACTAACTATGCTATCTATCCATCTCATCCTCTGCCGTCCCC